>JAVDPK010016694.1:0-16949 GCA_034780415.1 Cichlasoma orientale
AAAATGTTTTCAGATTCATGTTCCATACATAAAATGAGCCAAGGCCAATGAACCTTAGTTTGAAAAAATAATTATTTGCATATTTTTTCTTCAGCTAAAAACTGAAAACGGGTCCCACAGACCCGAAGACCCTATGAGGGTTAAAGCACTCTTTCTATTTATTACATCTGTGTGCATGCTTTAGTTATAGTAGAATTACTTCTGTTAAGATGTGGATTCAACTGGAAAAATCCAGGCAGAAGAACAATTAGGAGCAACCAGCACTGCTGAGGACACTCTGTGTGAGACCCTTTACCCACATACACTTCAGTGGTTAATCAGTTTGCAGTTTTGATATACCACTGGCATTACAGAGATGCAACACAGCTGTGAAAATATTCAACACTAGTCTACCTCAAATCAAGATGATTAAAAAAAAGGATTCTAGAGGAAGTAAACATCATACCAGTGTTTCTGTAGGTAACTTGTGGAAGGTTGGCTGCCTTATCACCCATGAGCCTGCTCACTTAGGATTCTTGTTGCCCTCGTCTACAGTTATAGACCTCCCTGGTGAAGGCTGCAAGCCTGCAGCTTGATATTGGGAAAACAATATCTTTATGGTCAAAATACTTTTTAGTCACTAGAAAGAACCTGTGTGTAAACCACACAGGTGCCATAATTAAGCAGCCATGGGCTGGAAGTCTTGATGCATGCTCAATTATCCAGGCAAGGAAATCCCAAAAAGTTGATTCTTGTTCATCTGGAGTGTTTCAGTGGGAGAAACATGGCATCACTCATCCAAGTGACTTCTTCAGTTTCAGTTGACTGCAGGTTTCCAACTTTATAAATGATACGGTTGCATAATGACTGAAACTAGCACCATTGACTGAAAGTGGACCATGAGCTCAGTTTCATGATTGTTGACAGGCAAATTGTCATCACCATTGATCAATGGTCATGAGTGTGATTCACAGAGTTGGGGAATAGCTGCAATCACAGCATTGTACAATGGTGAAAGATGTACTCTAAGGCCCCCTACTCAGGCTGTTTCCTTTTCACGTAAATGGTCTTGTTGACCCCCTTTTCAAACCTGTGTTTCTTCCTGTCCAGGATGTACACATCACTGAAAGAATGACCAATGGCCTGCAGGTGTAAATAGACTGCAAAGTCCTGACCTGACAAGGCAGTTCTTCTTAGCCAGTGGTTGTTTGGTTTCCCCAATGTATATTTTTTTGCACTTGATCACATACACTATAATGCTCTGTTTCTGCTGGGGGACCAAATTATTGGAATGGATCAGTTTTTGACATAGTGTGTTTTGGGGGTTCAAAGAGGCAGAGACACAGTGTTTTGGAAAAAAACGTGTCTCAGCTGTTCTGATATGTGTGACATAAGAAATCTCCAAAGGTTTTCTCTTAGGCAACAGTTGTCCTTCTTCTCTCCTGGATCACCTGAAGCTAACTGCCTCCCCAGCTATGACAAATATCCATCTGGGATAACCACATTTACTCAGGGCATTTTTTGATATGATGTTCTTCTGCTTCCCTGGCTGCTGTGTCTCTGGGGATGGTGTTTGCTCTGTGTTGTAGCACCTAAACCTTAAATACTGATGTGTATGCATTGGTTTACAGTAAACATTGACTTTCAAATGTCACCCATTACTGATGGCAGTTTCACAGTCCAAGAATGCTAGCCTGTCATTTTCCATATCCTCCCTGGTGATCTTGATGTGTTTGCCCACTGAGTTAATGTAATCAGTGATGTCCTGAGATTTTATTTTCACCCAGGTGTCATCCACATACCTGAACCAATGGCTCGGCAATGTTCCAGGATAGGTTAACAGAGCCCTCTTTTTCACTTTCTCCATATACAAATTAGCCACAGTAGGTGAAACTGGGGAACCCGTGGGACACCCATGTACCTGTGGTACTGGCTCTTGTGTGTAAAATACGTGGATTGAAGACACAGTTCCAAGAACAGACACTCTTGCTTGGTGCTGAGGGTGGTCCTGCTGCTGAGAGTGCAGTCATCCTGCAGTCTTTTACTAATTACTCCCTCTGCTTTGGTCACTGGATCACAAATAAAGAGAGATGTAACATCATAAGAGACCATTGTTTCATAATGTTGTGAATGTGGTGTTTGGAGCTGCCTACCAATAGGTTGAGAACCAAAGCCAGAAACTTGGATATTTTGTAGGTAATACAGGTGATCACACTAACAATGGGTCTTAAAGGTATACCCTGTTTATGTATATTAGCTAAACAGTGGCAACGTGGTGTACAGTAGCTTCCCCTGGCTATAATCTGTGGTTTAAGGTCCAGCCAAAAGCATTGTCCTGTTCTAACTGATTTCTAACTGATCTCTATTTTCTATTGCTGGCACTGAACAGGAGTGGCCCTCCAATCTCATTGTACATCCTGTATAATGACAACAAAGGCATTCTATTCTATTCTGATTTAAACAAGCTATCACCCTTTTCCTGTAATCACTACCAGGGTCTTGTTTCAGGGGCTCATAAGTATTTTTTGTCTCTAAGCAGTGACAAACTTTTGTCATGATAGTCTCATTTAGCAAAACTGTGCACTTACCCTTTTCTGCCTGAAGGATGATAATGTGATATCCTTACTAAGTGGCGTGAGTGACTTCCTCTCCTTGATGCTGATTTTGGAGGTTGGAGGCTTTGCGTTGTTGAGACAGGCTGAAACTTTCACCTGCAATTGCTCCACTTGTGCGTCTGGCATCCATCACTCTGCTGGCTGTTGAGGTCACTGTTCATAGTGTGCTCATGTTTGTGGTGCACAACAAGAAGATCAAACTTCCTTTGCTGCCTGGTCTTAGACTTCCATACTGACACAATTTGAATAAAAGACCACTGATAATGTTCGCTGTTCCCTTCGCGATGGTGAAAAATTAAAAGCTGCCCAGGCTATAAAAAAAAAAAGCATAGGTAAGTGGCCACTTAAATAAACCCACAAAAGAAGTTACAATGCAGCCTACCTATAGCTGTCGTGAAACCCAATCCAGGTGGCTTTGATTGGCTGAGTTGCTGCAAAGTGCTTTACACCAGGAAAGGCAGGCGGGACTAATGAGAACCAAAGCCCAGGTGAATTTATACAAAAGGAGACGCCACCCTGCAATTAACTCACAGGTGCACCTCCACACAAAATAGCCAGGAGTCAGAGAGAAAAAGAAGCGGAGCAAAGAGAGAGAGCACAGCAACAGAAACTAGCACCATTGTCTAAAAATGGGCCTTGAGCTTAGTTTCTAGTGATTGTTGATATGCAAATTGTCACCACCATTGATGTGGTCATTAAAATAATTCACAGAGAGTTGGGGAATAGCTTTAATCACTCGGTGGACAAGCACATCCAGTTCTCCAGGGGTGATATAAAAAATGACAGGCTAACATCCTTGGATTATGAAATTGCCATCAGTAATCGGGGACATTTGAAAGCCAATATGCACCATAAACCAACACATATTGATCAGTATTTCAGGTTTGGCTCACATCATCTAGTAGAACACAAACTGGGTATCATCAGGGATCCCACAACACCAAGTGAACAGCGTGCCTGCAGACTCAGTGGCCAGGGAAGCAGAATATCAAAAGGCCCTGAGTAAATCTGGTTATGCTAGCTGGACATTTGTCAAACCTGGGAAGGCCCCTAAATAATGCTCCAGGTGATCTAGGAGAGAAGAAGGACAATTACTACCTAAGCAAAAGCCTTTGGTGATTTCTTATGTGTCAGAACACCTGAGTTGTATTTATTCAGAACACTGCATCTCTGTGGTTTACAAACCCTAAAACATGCTATGTCAAAAACTGATCTACCCCAAGGATCAGGTTAATTTGCATCTGGACATTAATGACTGAAGACTGAAGAAGCCACTTGGATGAGTGTTGAAACATTTCTCCCACTGAGAATGTAACGTCAATGTGAACAGAATCAACATCTTGGGATTGGTTGGAAGATTTTGAAAAAAATGACAACATCAGCATTTCCACCATTTCAAAGAATGATACGAGAAACATCTATTATCTGGTCACTGGTAATTTCTGACTTTATCTGCTGTCTGTGACATGACTGAGAAAATGTGTATGGCGCTTACTTTCCATCAAGGCTTGTTTTTTGCTGTGTCCTATTGTGTACCTGTGGCTAATTAAAGTTTGAGTATTTGAAGTCAGATTAGAGATTTTCATGAACTGCTCCTTTCACTGTTGGGTACTTGAGTGCCCCTCCTATAATCACATTCAGTTCAGCTGTCTCTCTTCCATCTGCTCTGCATTAAAGTTGAGGATTGTCTCTGTCAGCATTGCGGCTTTACTGGCTATCCTCATCACAAACCTTTGAGAGGCAACTTTCTCCGTTATGACAACCATGAATTACTATAAAAGGGTACAAACCTCAAAAACTGCAAAAACCACAATACACTAAAAATCAAACAGAAACATTAAATAAGAGCATTGGAAAGTCCAAAACTGAAAACACTTGGTCCATAATCCAAGATCATGACAATGTGATGAACAATTTTCATGTCACTACACACTATATGCAGTGACATGCAATGTATGCCCTGTTTGCATGCAGTTAGATAAATAATGTTTTTCTCTACTCTAAAAAAATGCCACTGTTAGACAATTAACACTCTGAACATTTGAGTGAGCTCACATTACCCATATTTCTGATCTTTCTTGTACTTACATATAGAGCACTAAATGGAAAAGTCTCAGAGTATTTTTCTCAACTTCTTCTTCAACACACTGCTGCTCACACTCTTTGATCACAGGCTCAGAACTTGTTAATTGTTCCTCACATAAAATTGAAGACCAGAGGGGAAAGAACCTTTTGGTCTGTGACAGGAAACCTTTGGAATAGTCTCCCATTCAAAGTATGTTTAGCTGACTCTGAATCAGAATTAGAATACTTTATTAATCCTAGGGAAAAATTGTTTTGTTACAGACACTTACTTAAATATAAATATGAAAGACAGAAAATGTAAACACTATATAAAATCCTTTATTGTCGTTGCACACGCAAGCATGTGCATACACAATGAAATTACAAAGCCATTGCTCTAGTAGTCAACAGTAGAATACGTAATAAAAAAAATAGAATAAGTGCACAGAAAATAGTAAATAGTGAAATGGTATTGCACAGAATTCCCAATCACCCCCCCCCCCCACACCACACACACACATTCGCAGTTCGCGAATTCAAGTAATACTTCAATGTAATACTTTGAATATACTTTAGTGGTGATGGAGATTGCACCAGTAGTCAGCTGTAAACAATTCAATGCGCAGTTTAAGTATCAGAAATATTGCATAAGTACATAATGATTGCACACTCGTGGCATTAGAGTTCATTGGGATAAAACCTGTTTGTTGGTCTTGTGGTTTGTGCTCTGATTGCTCTCTATCTCCGTCTTGATGAGAGAAGTTTGCGTGCTGGATGGTAAGAGTCTTTATGATTCTTGATGCCTTCTGAAGGAATTGAGAGGCGTAAATGTCCCTCAGGATGGCAAACAGGTATCACCTTTTTGTTTGCAGCTGAGCTGCTGCTGTACCATTCGAGGATCCCATAGGTCACGACACTCTCAATGTCTGTGTAGGTTCTCAGTCATCTAGGTCATAGTAGTCTCTGGAACTTGGATAAAAAAGTGACTGGACGTCTTTAAGTTTCTTTAAGTTTCAACTCATCCAAGAGGCTTCTTCAGTTCAGCTCGCTTATCCGAGAGGCTTACTGAGAACTGAAGAAGCCTTTCGGATCAGAGGTGAAACATCTTCAAGAAACTTAAAGAAGTCCAGTCGCTCCAGAGACACTCTGAATGGTACATTAATATGTGGTAACCATGTGACACTGTGACTGTCCAAGTTTTCTGATAAAGTCACTGTTGTCAGGTCTTTATCTGAACATCAGTCAATCTTTGAACCTCCTCTCTGTAGGCGGTCTCATCACTGTCAGTACAGATGGCGTCATCTGTTGACTTGTTTGGCCATGTTGCATATTGGGGAGGTTCCGGACTGGGTGGGAGAGCTGCCTTGATCTGACTCAGTACCAGTCTTTCCAGTCACTTCATGATGACCGGTGTCAGTCATGGCCTTTAGTCAATGAAGACAGGTGACTGCAGTGTACTTAGTGAAAGTCACAATGGTGAATGCCTTTAGGAGTAAGATGTTTGTGCTTTCCAGACTAGAGGCAGCATCAAGCAGCTGAGGTTGTGGAGCCAACAATGCACGGCTTGGGTTGCAGTTGGAAGAAGAAAAAGCATCAACGTTGGAAAATATGTTTGCATGAGCATGACATTGTCACACTGGAAAGTCATATTTATAAAATAGTTAAGAGTTGTAGTTACATGTCAGAGGGCTGTTGCTACGTTGCACGCCTTCAGTGTGCCACTGATCTTTTTTTTAAAGATTATTTTTGCACATCTTTTGCCTTTATTAGGTAGTGGAGCAGTGAAGATTTGACAGGGAGGTGGGGAGAGAGAGCAGGGGGAGAAGTACAACCCGAGCCAGGGCCTTGTGGCAATATGGCATATTTGCACCTGTTCACTAGTGAGCTGAACTGGCACCCATGTGGCACTTCTCTTGACTGTCGCTACATGGCAGCAGCATAGTACTAATTGGGTGGTTGATGGTTCAATCCTTGGCTGCTCCAGTCTGCATGCCAAAATATCCTTCGACAAGATACTGAAGCGCAAGTTGCTCTCTGATGTATCCATCGGAGTATAAAAGTTAGATAGAAAGCACTTGGGTGTAGCTTAAAGCAGATAACCCATAAGCTGGAGAGTGAATGGCGTCTCACTAATTTAGAATATCTTCATTTAGCCTGGAAAAAGAGTTTGTTGCTCTATATGTGGGGTGGCTGTAGCTCAGGAGGTAGAGCAGGTCACCTAATGGTTGGAGGTTCGATTCCTGGCTGCTCCGGTCTGCATGCCAAAGTATCCCTGGGCAAGATACTGAACCCCAAGTTGCTCTCCGACACAAGCATTGGAGGGTGAATGTTAGACAATAAGCACTTAGCTTACTTACACAATAGGATAATGTGTTGTATAAGTGCTTTGAGTGCTCAGAGTAGAAAAAAAAGTCCAGAGTAGAAAAGCACTAGTCCATTTACCAAAGCAAGTCTCCTGGAACAGCTATAAAGTATTTGGAACTCAGTAACACATAAAACAATGCAAGCTATTATCAAGGACAAAGGAGGCCATGCAGAATATTATGATATATTATCTTTTGGTTAGAAATTAAATAACTATTTAGTTTTTGTTATTGTCTAATAAATAATATCATTTGTAGTTTTAAACAAGTTCTTGACAGCTTTCTAAAATATTCTTGTTTTTGTGACAGGTAGTCTAATAAATTTGTCAAGCACTTCATTTACAACTAAGGTAGGCCCAAAAAATATTAGTACAAGGCTTGACCTTAGAGTGAGTGTAAGGAGTTCAGTCTGTAGGGAGGGGCTCATAGTAGAGCTGGTATTGTCTGAACTGAACTAACAGTTCATATTAACTGAGGTATTTCAGGCATGTCTTTATAGGAGGATACCCTGAGAAAGATTCAGGACACACTGAAGAGATTCTCCTCCCACAGAGCTCAGTGTTGGCTGGACAGACAGCAACCTTGTTTCCCCTGCGACTGCATCTGTGGTAGACTGTCCGCTTGTCAAGGCTTTAGGCACAGTTAGTATTTTCCTACTGTACTTTCCACATGTGGCATGAACAGGGCATGTTCCAGTTGTCTCAGGTAGATCCAGCAATGTTTCCAGTGGTCTGATAACTTCCAGTCTGGGAAGTTTTCCCATCCAGATGAGGAATACAGCTATTCAGGTCAGGTCAGGTCAGGTCAGGTCAGGTCAGGTCAGTTCAGTTCAGTTCAGTTCAGTTCAGTTCAATTCAATTCAATTCAATTCTATGTATATATTGCAAATCACAATGGTGCTAAAAGACCTTACAATAATAGAGTGAAAACCCCAACAATCTGATGATGCCCTATGAGCAGTGATGCAAAAGTGGAAGGAACACCTCCCATTTAACAGTTAGAAAACTCCAGCAGAAACATTCTCCCACAACCTTTTGGGGGTGAGAGGAGGGAGACAGGACAAAAGACAAGCTGTGGAAGAGAGCCAGAGATTAATAATAACTAATGACTTTGTTCCCATGAACAGTGTACAAATGCTCTGATCACATGCTGAATATCAACTTTTTACAGTTGTGGAAGAAGTATTCTATCCTAAATTCTATGCTTATATAAATGTAGTAATACTACAGTTGAATTCTGTAAAAATAAAACTGTACTGAATGTTCTGCATTAAAATATACTTCAAACTCTATATAATTGTTGAGTCATTAAAGTGTACGCCACAGCTGGAGCTAATTCACGAAATCAGACTATAATTTATTAGTTTATATATATTTTATATTGATCTAATTCTGCTAAATATGATTAGAGCTTTAAATGGAATTCTACATAATATTTGCTTTTGTAATCTTTTATGAATAAATCAAAAATCACTTTGAAAGAGTTGATCTGTGATATACATTAGTAAATTGATGATCTGTTGATTGTTTGCAAAGTGAAGTTTGCCCATTTAACTAGCTGTTATTTTCACTGTGCATTGGTGGATGCACTCATTTATCACTGGCTTCAATTTGATATTAATCTTAAAGATCTTGATCTTAAAGGTGTGTTCTCTGGAGTGACAAATCACACTTCTCCATCTGGCAATCCAATGGATGAGTCTGGGTTTGGTGGTTGCCAGGAGAACAGTACTTGCCTGACTCCATTGTGCCAAGTGTAAAGTTTAGTGGAGGGGGGCATATGGCGTGTGGTTGTTTTTCATTTACATCTGCAGATCACCAAACAAATTTTAATTTTATAAAAAGATATCCCAAGAAAACACAAAATGCAAATTTTAAATGATGATTTAATTTATTAAAGGAAAATAGCTATCCAAACCCATTAAATAACCTATCAAATAACACTAAATGACAGACCGGGACATTTAATCTTGCTACTTTGTTTTGTTTTAAAATAAAGACAATATTGACAATATTAAACTTAATGTTCTATTTTGCAGACAGAGTTTATGTGTAAAAACCTGAATTTAAAAAAGGAAAAACATCTGAAAGCAAAATTCAAATTTTCACAACAGTAAATGGTAAATGGACTCATTCATATATAGGACTACTCTATATAAGACTGGACTCTTTCTACTCTACATGAGCACCCAAAGCGCTTTATGGGAAACATTCAAGTAATAGGGTATGCACTGTAGATTCCAGCTCACATATCTGAATCAGTTAAAAAGCCAACTTAGCAAATCTTGGATTTTTTTTTTTAATATAATGAGGTCCCATATATGCATGTGCATGACAGAAAATTTTAGCAGTAGAAAATAATGTTTGGACCCTCTAAGAAAAACTGCCAAAACATTCAAAACATTTCCAGTGTCCATTTGAAGCATCCCATCCTGAAATTATATGGTTTTGTTTCCAATTCCACTCATTTTAAAAAGGCACAGAGGCTGTGTGGGGAGTGTATGTGAGTTTGTGTGTATCTGTGTGTTGTTGTGCTGACATGCATTATTCACACCCTCGTGCGCTGCTTGGGAACCCTGCTATTTTCTGTGGGTGTTAAGAGTGCAGCTCAGCTCTGTTCATCACAGCCATTGCATAATGTTAACAGTCCTGTGTGACTTCAGGGCTGTGGCTGTAGCTAACACTGTTGGCTCTCTGCTTCAGCAAATCCTCCTGATATCTGAAGCTATACGTATATTGTGGCTAAGAGAAGACGTGCATTGTGTGTGTGTGTGTGTGTTACATTGATAAAAACAGTGTTCTACAAGATTTATTTGTAACAGTGCCGTGGGAGGTGGACATTAGATACTGACACAAAGTCAAAAAGCAAGCTGTATTCATAATTTCTTTGTGGTGACTGGCAGCATCATTGCTGTGGGCTATGTTTGCTACAACATATGGACATCAGCACTCGGTCCGGCTGGTACAGCACTATAAATGATGCATAAATGTATAAATTATATGGTTTTGCCTCTTTCATCTCTTTGTATGTGATAAGCCCCGGTGATGGATACACCAATATGATTGGCTTATGTGTGTTGTTGTTCCTTCCATTTAGACTCAGATTGATTTGATGTTTTAAGGCAGACAGATATGCAATCTTTCCTCAGATGTGTTAAACCTAAAGTAACGAGTCTGCTTTGAAAATGTAAGGAGTAGAAAGTACAGATATGTGTAATGTAGGAAGTAAAAGGAAAAAGTTGCCAGACAAATAAATACTCAAGTAAAGTACAAACACCTGAAAATTCTACTTAAGTACAGTAACAAAATATTTGTACTTTGTTGCTTCCCACCTCTGGCTTTTAGGACAGCTTGACGGTAATGAATTACAATAGTCCAGCCTGGAAGTAATAAATGCATGAACTAACTTTTCAGCATCACTTTGAGACAGGATGTTTCTAATTTTAGGTATATTGCGCAAATGCAAATGCAAATGCAAAAAAAACGTCCTACATATTTACTTAATATGTGCATTCAAGGACATATTCTGGTCAAAAATGACTCCAAGATTCCTCACAGTGTTACTGGAGGCCAAGGTAATGCCATCCAGAGTAAGTATCTGGTTAGACACCATGGAGGCCATGGTTGCCTTCATCCTCACATCCTCTGTAGCTCTTCTCTCGGTCCTTGGTATTTCTCAAGCTTCTTGTGTTCCTTCTTCCTAACGTTTCTATCACTTGATGTTGCTACATCTATCACTACAGCCTTGTGCTTGTCCACCTCTACTATGTCTGGTTGAACATTCAGATTCTCAACCGCTTTTAGGGGCATATCCCATTTTAACCTTGGGACATCCAGGGCATACATAGCACAGATGTTCCTGCATACTATGCCACCCATTTGGTTATGGCATTTCATGTGTGCCCTGTGTTTCATGTATGCATCTTGCACCCTGCTGTTCTGTTCTTGTAAATGTGTAAATGTTGATTTCCTGGATATTGTTCTTGTCCAATTGAGTTCTTCTTCCCATTCAGCTGACTGTTCAGGGCTTGCCTCACTCGCTGCAGCTATTTGGCAGTTGCAGCTTTCATAGTGGGCTCTTCATGGTTCACATTTGCCAGTGGGATTCTGAGGTACATATACTGTAGCTATCCTGGGGTGGCTGTGGCTCAGGAGCTAGAGCGGGTCATCTACTAATTGGAAGGTTGGTGGTTCAATGCCTGACTGCTCCAGTCGGCATGCAGTCTGATGCATCCATCAGAGTGTGAATGTTAGATAGAAAGCATTTAGACAGGGAAAAAAGTGATTGTATGAATGAGACATACTGAATAAAATGCTTTGAGTACTCAGGTAGAGTAGAAAAGTGCTACTTAAAAACCAGTCCATTTATCATCTACAGTTCTGACTACCTTCTCTCTCTTTGTTACCACCTGACTACACTTCTCCAGTTGAAATGGTGTGTCAATATCATTGCTGCAGATCCTCGTGGTGTCAATCAACCAATCACTCAGTGTCTCATTTATCCCTGGCATAAAGCTTCATGTCGTGCATGAGAGGAGGTGGCTAATGTTTGCTCCATTCCGTAGTTGATATCTGTAGGTATCTGTCTTGTTAATATTTGGCTGAGGAGGCGTGGCCTTCTCCCTCAGTTATCTTTGTCTTCTCATTCTATTATGTCTCCTGTTCTCTGCGTTTTGATGTTCCCTCCCTCTCTGTGTCTGCCTTCCCTGGTATGTTCATTCCTGTGTACGATGTTATTATAGTTCCTCGGTGTGCCTTCCTCATTGTATCATCAAGTCTGCATTTCTGTCTCCATATTTATTCACTACCTGTTTTACTTTGCAAGTCCCTTGTATTGTATGCTTTGCATTCACTTTTGCTTCCCTTGTCTCATTAGTTAGATTCAGTTCAGCTGTGCTCCCTTGTGTGTCCTATCTCCCTGATTACCTCATGTGTGTATATATTGTCTGTGTAAACCACGTCTTCTTAGGCACTCTGTTCTTCTGTAGGTCTGCTAGTTGGCTAACTTCCCTCCATGCTGCCTCTAGTCTTCTTTTCCATGGAGAGCACTGCTCCTTGTGGCTGTTCATCTTATAACCAAGCATCTCAAGGATGTGGCATAGATCATCTGGTTGGTTTTAGTGATGTAGGGATTGTTGTGTCGGGAGGTAGAGCAGGTCTACTACTAATTGTAAGGTTGGTTCGATTCCTGGCTGCTCCAGTCTATCCTTGGGCAAGATACTGAACCCCAAGTTGCTCTCCAATGCAACCGTCGGAGTGTGAGTGTTAGATAGAAAGCACTTTGAAATAGTGCTTGTATGAATGTGTGTGAATGGGTAAATGCAAAGCGTGTTGTATAAAAGCACTTTGAGTGCTCAGTTAGAGTAGAAAAGTGCGATATAAGAACGAGTCCATTTACCATATCTTTCAGTGGGTGCTTCATCTAGTCTTGGTAACTGGCCATGGGGCCATGGTATTCTTTTTCAGGTCAGCTGTTCTCACATTCAATACCAGTTGGCTTATCATCAGATTATCCTGGCTCCCCAACATTGACCCTGTGAATCCGGCTGATGTCTGTGTCGGTTTGAGCTAACATTTATTTTTTATATTCAAAGTCACTTTTTTATCATCTGGAAAAGAGATGGAAAACCTCATTTAGAAAGACAAGCACGGTAAAAGATTCAGACTTTACACTCTGGATTTTCATAGACTGGTGAAGGAGTTTAACATTGTTTTGTATTTGTATAGTTTAACGCAGCACTCGAAATGCTCACTTTATTGGTAAATATTGACCGTCAGTATAAAGTATGAATTACACTTTTTCCTTCTGCATCTAACAAGATATTTTCAGTACCTGCCAAACACAAATTTGTTTATTTTGCTGTTGAAAGCAATATGTTTCTAAAGGGTTACCAATACAGTCATTTTAATAAGTGAATGAATCAGGATTTTATTTTCTAACAGTACAATACTATTTTTGTTGTTTTGCTTCCTTTTACCTCTTGTCTCTATTTTATTGGTATTGGCTGTTTGTCTTTGTCACTGGGTCTTGGGTTCAGCAATAAGCTCAAATGCCACAATGTGGAAATTAATATACAGTTGTGTGGTGCTTTGGGAGTGTTTAAGATTAATAGGTCTATATAGCGCTTTGCTCTCACACTGCAAGATGTGGTTGCTAGAGTTTTTAAAAGTATGCCAGGAGGGAGAGTCTTCAGCTATCTGGCCACTCTCCTGCAGAACCATTTCCCAGTTTGGATTGGGGGAAAACATTTCCACTTTTGAGATTAGGCTTAAAACCTTCCTTTTTGAAAAAGCTTATAGTTAGAGCCGGATCAGCTGAACCTGAGCCAACCCTCAGTTATCCTGCTGTAGGCTCTGTCTGCTGGGGAACTTACTATGATGCACTGAACATTTCTACTCCATTTCAATCTTTCCACTAGCTAGTGTTTATACACCACTGCTGCATGTCATTAAATTTTGTATTCCCTCTCCCATTGTTTTTTCCCCATCTCCCTAGATCTTTCTATGTCTGCCTCTGGCTCCCAGGGGGCATTGTTGTGGCTTCCCACCTTCATTATTATGAAGTAATTATTGCAAGGTCTTTACCATACAATATAATGTGCCTTTGGTGCTATGTGAATAAAATTGAACTGAATTGAACTGAATTATTAATTACGTTTCATGACAACGACAAACACACACACACTCCAGCAGAACAGAACAACATTGTTTGTGTATCAGTTTTGTTTGTTTTTTTCTTATTCTCTTTCAGTTGTAATCAATAGAAAATAATAAATAAAATTAAATGAAAAGCATTAACAAGAGGAGCCAATCATTTATAGAGCTCTAATGGCTGGCACAACAGTGGATTCAGATCATGATTCTGATTGCCTGCAGGACAGGCAAAAAAAGGGGGAAAAAAAAAGCTTTATAGGTTAGAAACTATGATTCTTACAAGTGTGGTGTGTAGTACCGTACCATAAGATTCAAAATATGGCACATTTGACTTTTGAGCTCACCTTCAAGGTCAGTAGATTGATCTGAAGGTCAAAGTGATAGTGCTATATACAGATATTTAAAACTATGCTTCTTACTGTCATTGTCTGTACTGGCAGCATATAGGCGCATAGGAAATGATAAATGGAGGTACTAAATATCACGTAACTTTGGAACTCTGACCTATTCTTCAAGGTCAAATAAGGTCAAACTTTCAGAAAATATATTTTATCCTTAAAACTCTGCTTAAAATTCGACTGCCTTTGTTTGTATTGGCAACATTTAGGAATTTAAGCTGGTATACAGGGTTTTAAATATCACATTATAGTCAATATCATGCCACATTTGACCTCTGATCTCACTTTTACATTTCACATCTGCCTTTCTTTCAAGTTGACCCCAAGATGCGCTATATCTTTAAAGTATTATCAAGAGAACTGCCTAGTTAGAAATATTATAATAATTATTATATTATAATAAGCTCAAGTTATTCATGTCCAGTTATTTACAAATTAATACCTATTATCCATATCTGCTACTCCATAATGTGTAATCAAAGTAAACATCTGCCTTTGGCATGCAGACTGGCATAGCCAGGGGTCAAATCACTTTCCAATTTGGTGACCTGCTATACGTCCTGGATCCTGTAGCCTCTAATAGAATAGAATAGATTTCAAAGTCATGTAATCCTTTTCAGAAATTACTACTAATGTAGCAACAAATTGTGTTTTGTAAATAATGTTAGTTATGCTATGTCATACAAATTTCTCAATGGTTTCCTTTGTACTGTACAACAAGAATACCGTAGTTGAGGCCATAAGAAACCCAGATGAACAGATTAATATGATCCTTTTCAGAGGTGGCAAAAGGACTGACATTCTGTACTTAAATAGAAGTACAAGTACTTGTGTTAAAAACTACTCTGGTAAAAGTTGAAGTACTGGTTCAACTTATTTACTCAAGTAAAAGTAAAGTAAAGAAGAACAGGCTCTGAAATCTACTCAAAGTAAGAAAGTAAAAGTAGTTCTCTGGAGGACGTTTCTACCAGCTATTATAAGGGAATTTAAAAACAGCTCTGTCCTGTGTTGCCTACATAGCAGAGGGGGGGTGTGCCTCCACCTGAACACAAACATGAGGATACTCAGGGGTTAAAGTGGGATTGAGAAGGTGGAGGAACCCTAAGATCCGCTGTAGTGGCTCTGCATGGGGACAAGAATCACAACATTCTCTAGTGAGCTCCAGTAAATGATGTTGGTGTGCAGGCTGTGATCAGCGGACCTGCTGCTGCTCTCTTCTTCCTCTCCTTCCTCTTTCTTACATCTTTCTCCATCTGAGTGCTCTCCCTGGAAACACAACAGCTCTTCTTTTAGCTAGCAGACACACTGTGTGACAAACTGCAGACGCTTTGTGAGCTTTATGTTTTCTGTCACTCATTTTCCTCACCATTCCCACATGTAGCTTCTATGTAAAACACAACTTCCTCTAGCTCTTTCCAGTCTCCGAGCAAGCTTTGCAGGAGCCCCTCCCTCTACTGTGTGGTGTGTCCGGCTCACAATCAGGAGCCGGCTCTCGCATTGACCGGATATGCAAACTTTTCTCAGATGAGTTAAACGTTAGTAACGAGCTTGTTTTGAAAATGTAAGAAGTAGAAAGTACAGATATTTGTGTAAAAATGTAGGGAGTAAAAGTAAAACGTAGTCAGAAAAATAAATACTCAAGTAAAGTACAGATACCTGAAAAGTCTACTTAAGTACGGTAACAAAATATTTGTACTTCGTTACTTCCCACCTCTGATCCTTTTGGCCTCCTTTACCATAATACACAGCAGGAATTTCACACACATTTAACAGCCTGTGTTCAAGTAAAGCAGTATTGCTTGTTTGCATGTGAGGGCTGCTGCAGTGGAGAGAAAAGCCAGTTTTAGCAGATTATGGAAATGACTGCGAGGAGATAAAGTCGTAGTGTGAGCATATGTGTGTATGTGTGTCTGTGTACGTATATCTGTGCCTGTTACTACTGCAGGCAAGCTGTGGTGTATAGAAAAGGCAGTTTCCAGTGAACCTTTTCCATGGGTACACAGCAGTTAGCTGACTGTGTGCCATAATGTCAGTTTCCTTCTATTAGAAGAAAAAAGCTGCAGTGTGTGTATGCATGCAATGTTGGAGAAAACACTATAAAAATAGGATCTCAAAGCTATGTATAATGTCATGATAAAGCAATACAAACCACCCTGCATGTACGTGTGTGTGTGTGTGTGTGTGTGTGTGTGTGTGTGTGTGTGTGTGCAGCATGGATTACTATTAATGAAGAAAAATGCAAATCTTGCAATTACAAGCCTGAAAGCCAAATGTTAAAATTAATGCCTGCAGCAGATGTGATGGAAATTGAGTAAATTGCTGAGATGGAATTAGCATTCTCTACTGAAGGACAACCCCCAGTAAAAAAAATACATAAAAAAAAAATCACCCACTCACTCACTCTCTCTCTCTCACACATACACGGCTTTATCACTCTCATCACATTTTACAGTTATGTGTACAAAAATATAGGTATTTCTTTATGTACTATATATATGTGTGAATTAGAAGAAAATGTAAAATCCCATTACTGCGCGTCCTTAGTTTTTAAGTAGCTCTATATTAATCCAGCCACTGCTAGTGGCCCTTAAATTGTTACATACCTCAGAAATGTCAGATTTACTGTTACTTGATTTTATTGTGCACACTGGGTGCACACAATTGTAATGTGGTGAACTAACACCATTTCTTGCCCCTCACTTTATTTTTAAGTACTAGTAAATCCAAAGTATTTCATTAACAGAGGATTTGACATGATTTTTGTCATTTACTGTAACATAAATTAATTTTAATAATGTTCAAGTGATCTATCTATCTATCTATCTATCTATCTATCTATCTATCTATCTATCTATCTATCTATCTATCTATCTATCT
>JAVDPK010016695.1:0-16909 GCA_034780415.1 Cichlasoma orientale
ATTCTAGATTTAACAGGGAGCCAATGAAGAGAAGCCAATATGGGAGAAATCCGCTCTCTCTTTCTAGTCCCTGTCAGCACTCTAGCTGCAGGATTTTGGATCAGGGAGCTTTTAGGACAGCCTGACAATAATGAATTACAATAATCCAGCCTAGAAGCAATAAATGCATGAATTAGCTTCTCAGCATCACTCTGAGACAGGATGTGTCTAATTTTAAAAATATTGAGCAAATGCAACAAAGCGGTCCTACATATTTAATATGTGCATTGAAGGATATATCCTCCAAGTACAGTTACTTCACTTCTGCAGATATTCTCAAGGACAAAGCAGATTTTGATGAAGGTACTGTTCAGTGTTTTTCTTCTGCTGTCCAAAGTTTGGATGGCTGTGAATTTACACTTAAATTCACTATCACTAGGTTATCTGATTTACATGACTCTCTGCACAGTGGTTCTGACACTCACTACTCCTCGGCTTCCTTCCTTCTGCTTAGCGTACAGTCTGAGGGTGCTGGATTTGGGGGCTTATTATCCCAGCAGGGTATCTGATGACTGGCAGGGCTACCTTCCCTCTCTTTTTTACCATCTGACTACACTTCTTCAGTCTGAATGACATTCCAATATCATAGCTGTAGATCCTGGTGGTGTGGATCAGTGAATTGATGTCTTGTTCACTCCTGGCACACAGCTTGATGTCATCCATGTACAGGAGGTGGCTGATGTTTGCTCCATTCCATAGTCGGCCTTGTTAATGATCCGGCTGAGGGGGTTCAGGCCTATGCAGCAGGGACAGAGCACACACGCACACACACACACACACACACACGTATATATATGCAACATCTTTAATGATGTCTCAATTCTTAAAATTGAGGAGCGAGGAATGAGGAGGCTTGCTAAGGAACAGAAGATGCACAGGTGATTTATTCCTTTGCATTCATAAGGTGATTTGATTATTTCATGTATGATGATCAACTGCATGATTAAACACTGTACATCTAAATATATGAAGTGTTACAAACACTGTTATGCTCATCTGAGATCATAAAATACAGCAGTAGGCTGCAACAGTGGACAAATAATAGAGCTATGCCAAATGTCATATGTAACTGATATGATGTCTCATTTTGTAAAATGCCTGCTGCCTTGTCTGTTATCTCCTTGTGTCTCTTCCTCGCCGTGACTGCTCGCATCTGTGGCGGCAGGGCCTAACACACGAGGAGAGGAGCTCAGGAGCGGAACTGAGGATGTACAAGCTGAGAAATGAGAAGAAGGCTCGTTCTCTGATGCTGTCACTAATGAAGCAATTCAACACACCCGAATAATCACAATACAAATGTGCCAAACATTATGGTGCCATGAAAGGGGGGGGGGGGGGCGGGGGGACCATAAAATGCTGTAATTTCCTTCTTGATACACAAAAATGTCCATAAATTGCTTTTCATAAAATTTTACTACTGCATTGTGTTTACAAATTGAAAAATATGAAACACGGGGGCAAATAAAGAACATATAAAAAACAATACGGAGGGCACTGTGAGGTATTGGAGCTCCAGATGATGTTTAAAGTGATTTTCCATCATCTCAAACTGAGCTGAACGCTGATGGAAAAGGAGCAGATGGGCAGTGATCGTCTGAAGGGCTGGATGAGGTCAAGAGAGGACCTGCTTTCCCTCACAGTAGAATGAGATTTCAAAAGCTCAGAGTGGAAGCGGAGAGAAAAAGAACGGCACCGAAACATTTTGAATCACCGGGGTCAGAGGAGGATATAAGGATGGAGGAGAGGCAGCAGCTTGGCTGTGAATAGAAGAACCCCAGATGTGAAGCATACATGATATTTTGCCATCTAAGAGCAGCGCACAGAGTGCATGGATAAAGAAGGAGAAGCTAAGAGCAAGATGGGTGCAAGTTTCCACAGAAACACTGTTTTTTGTGCTGAATTTTTAGCTGAGGCAAGCTTCTTTCTTTTTTTTCCTTTTTTTTTTGCCTCTTTCTGACAGCAGCTGGGAGGCTTTTACAATTAATTTTGCAAGGTTTTCAGACAGCCAAGCTTCAGGAAGGAAATCATGACAGTGAAGGTCAAAAGAAGAACAGAGGACGGCTAATGAAGGAGGAGTGCAGCGTGTGGAGGAGTTCTGCAGCCTGCAGATTCTGCTGAGAAGAAGCGGTGTGAAATGAAGCCAGATTAAAATTGCAAGTTAAAACAGGAAGTGTTGGCACATGGCTGAATACAATTTCAGTAGAAGGGAGATGATGTTTGTAACATTAATAGAGTTATACAATGATGAAAATCAGACTTTGTGGTAAAGATGAGATAGAATGTTCAATGATGGTGAAGTATGGCCAAGCAGTGTGTGTTACACTCCTTTATTGTCTATGCCACAAATACAGGATTTAAAAAGGCTATTTAAAAGAAACAAGCGGGCCCATAAAAGAGGTCAATTAACTGAACACTACTTGGAAACACTATTTAGCACCAACCTGACCAAATGAGAGAAAAGTCAATGGTGCCAATGGGGCAAACCGTTATAAACATGAAGGGGGGAAACCAGAAGGACAACCACTAAAGAAGCTCATTACCCCCCACGCTGCTGCTGATGGTTCAGCCCATTTATCTGGGCTCCTCATTTCAACCAGCTCCACCCTTAACCTCCTCTTTCATTAATCCAGGAGTGGCTGGAGTAGCAGACAGGTAACTCGAAAGAAAGAGAAAAAGTAACTGTTGCAATTTATGGAAATCAAATAGCACCAGACAAACCTGCACGTCTGATTTCTGTGAGCGCAGGGGGTGCATGACTATTACTAAAGTGTGATTGCAATTATGCGGTTGCAGATACACAACATGCACAAAATGTAATTGTTCAAACTAAAGCTGACTAATCCAAGTCTATGCTCACTTCACATCACTTCACCTTGTTTATGGAACTCCTGAAAAACTGAAACCATATTTTCAAACTGGAAAACACAAGCAGCGCGAAATCCGCCACGCTGACATGTGACATTGGCTTACTCCTGACAGTACTGATCCTAAAGCTCTTCTTGCTGAATCATGTGAAATACTCAAACGCTCCGTTAAAGGCGGACACCAATCCAAACCAAAACCTAAATATTTACTATGCATCTATGCACATATTTATCCTGTGTTTTTAGCAACAGCAAAAACATTTGCATATGAAAAAAAATGTGTCCCAAATACTTTTAGGAAAACAGGGATTCCACGATCGTAAAGCGGCTTCTTCGAATTAAGACTTAACACTGCTTTTTATCTGAAGAAGAGGAACGGCACTGTTGTGGAAGAGAGGATCAGAATTATAGGATAGAGCAGAGACTGGGACATTGTGCTGCAGAGAGACAGCAGCAAGTGTTTCTGTCTTGTCTGAGGTGATCAATGCCTGTGAGGCAGCACAGAAAGGCAGAGATGAGGGAGATGAGCTCCGCTGTCTGGACTGCTGATTGACAGCTCTGCCATCCTGTCTCTGCAATGGTCGGAGCAAAAGTGAGCTGACCTTAAGGGCTGAATAAGGTTAAATCAACTGCAATGTTGGGGACAGATGGCCCCGTGTCTCTGAAAAAGCAAGCAGGGGGTGGGAGGAGAGATAGATGAGGATACTGAAAGGGAAAATATGATAAAAGCAAACGGGCAGACTGCCGTGGATTTACTCTGTCCTTCCTCAACAGACTCCTGTGGATAAGCGCCCATGTTTTTTTGTGCAGCTGTCCGTGCAAAGAGGACGAGTTGCACAAGTCCTGCAGCTCAACAGTAGCTGTAACCACAGGAGGAAAGGCTGGGATCAAGCAATATTAATGCTGATTGGAATAATAACAGTGGTGCCGGGCTCAGTGGGGGAGGCACTGTCGCGCTTTATAAAGTGGATGTGAAACAAACCTCCAGCAAAGCACCTGACAACTGAGGGTAACAGCAAGCTAACGGCTTACTACACAGCTTTTTCCCACTAGACAGCGTACCAAGCTCACAGCACAGCAGTTTGAAGTCAATGAAATTTTATTTATATAACGTGTTTAATTTGCAGGCAGATCAGTGTGCTTTACAATCCAGCGCATACAGACAGGTGCATCAGAATATATTTATGTGACTACATAAACACCGCGAATGACAACGCAGCCTCCACAAGACTCTGATAAACTGCAGGTAGGTAGGCTGTGTCTTAGATCATGCCAATAGTCTGACTCCAGAGTTGTCTAAATCCATCTCTTACACAAAGTAGGATTAAAAAAAAATAGACCAGCTCTATCAAATCATTCAGCTCCATCCAGTCCATCATAATTCTTTTGCCTTCTGGAGGAGAGTTGCTATTACATTTTACTGGGAAAATTCTTCAGGAAGTGTGACATTACATATATCTTCAAGTGACATCAGATCTCACTGCGCTGCATGCTATGCTTCATAATGTGGGAGGCCTCAGTGTGTCTGCTAGCTTGACTGACACTGGAGCAACTCAGGGTTCACTGTCTTGCCTAAGGACACTCTGGCATGCAGACTGGAGCAGCCAGGGTTCGAACCACCAGCACATGCACACACAACCGTCTGCAAGCACAGTGTCATCAGTCCAGATGCTACCACGTAACTTTGTGATCTTTAAGAGTTACAAGTATTGAGACAGGGTGATGACAACGATAGCAGTCAGTTCTGGCATTCCTTGCCATTCCTCCCCTCTGACACGGCAAAGACCAGAGATGACACTATTGATTGAAGATCAGGCGTCTTCACAATATAACTGCAACTGAATCTAAACAATGAATAACGTTTAAGCAGCACTGCACACCCTGCTGTCAAAGGTTTGGTAAAGTAACGTGAGTACTGTAAAGTTTTGTAGAGTCTAGTTAAAATCACACCACATCTGGCATGTTTAGTCCCATTTTATATATCAGTTATTGGTACTTAACAGCAGTTTGTCAATAAATGGATGTCACCGAGACGTGAGTGGTGAAACTGACCTGCAAGGGTTTTTGACAAATGGCTTAATTTTCTTGGCTTAATCCTGACAAGGAGACAAACCTCAGTGTTTTACATCCTCCGTGCAACAGTTCCAGAGAGACAGAGAGAGCAGCGACCACTCATCAAGATCAGCCAGAAATCAATCCGTCTACAGCTGTGGTTGAGCAGAGCAAGATATGGGAACAGACAAAATAATAAATACCTCAATTTCATGTCGATGGTGAACAGAGACCTGCGGCAGACAGAGTTCGCATCCCTGAGCTGTCCCGTACCCTGTCCCGCAGACCTGATAAATCCAACTGTGCAATTTCCAGAAACAATACACACGTACAATAAGACAATTTCCATTCTTTGATACATGCTGGGGCACGTATGAGGTCAGATAGGGTACAAGGAAATGACCGTTCTCAACTTCCCGACACCACGCATCCTGGCTTTCCTGCATCTTATACTTCATTCAGCTCAAAGTGTTTCACACTTTGTTAAACAACCGTCACTTTATTGTGCTGGAAAATAAGCCCGTTGTCCTCATAAGACGACACTTTTTAAAATTACCTTCTGTTCAAAGCTGACGCTTAGTTTTTACACTTGTCAGGTCCAATTAATCCCAAATAGCTCAGAGAAATTAAAAGTGCAAACAGCTAACAAGAGTTCAAGTCTTAGGAGGATAATCTGTAGTGAGTTATGCAACTAATACTCATGAAAGTGGTCAGTTTCTTTCAAGAATCTTCATTTTGCCTCAGCTTTACTCACCATTTCAATTCAATTCAGTTCAATTTTATTTCTATGGCACCAAATCACTACAAACATTTGCTTCAAGGCGCTTTATATCGTAAGGTAAAGACCTAAACCCAACAATTAAAACAACCCCCTACGAGAAAGCACTTGGTGACAGTGGGAAGGAAAAACTCCCTTTTGACAGGAAGAAACCTCCAGCAGAACCAGGCTCAGGGAGGGGCAGCCATCTGCCGCAACCAGTTGGGGGTGAGGGGAAAGAGACAGGACAAAGACACACTGTGGAAGGGAGCCAGAGATTAATAATAACTAATGATTAAAAGCAGAGTGGGCTATAAACACCCAGAGAGTGAAAAGAGGTGAGTGAAGAAAAAACAGTCAGTGCATCATGGGAACCCCCCCAGCAACTTAAGCCCATCGCAGCGTAACTAATTTCAGAATGTAGCAACTCTCTAGCCTCAAAAAGTTGATTAACTTCCTCTGGAAACAGCAGCTTTCATTGGGAGAAGCATTTCAACACTCATCCAAGTAACTCGTCAGTCTCTTCAGGCTCAAACTGACTGACGATGTTCTAAACTCTCTTGTGGCCAAATTGGTTTAGTTGACCTGGTCTGTATGTTCAAATTCATTCAGTACGGCTGTAGTGGTTTGATCTGCTCTCAATAACCTGCAGTCCTGTTCATATTATATAAACACAACATAATGCAAAATGGAAGAAACACTCGTTTGTGTCAATAACTTTATAAGTGCTGAGGAAGTCGAGGTTGCTGGTTTTCCTGTGGGAGTGCCTGGTGCCAAAAAGCTGACTCAAAGTGCTGAGAGGTCATCGTCTGTCGAACACGGTGCAGAACAGCTGCGGGTGCGTCCTCATCTCCCAGAGGAGTCCAAGTTGTTGTCCACAAATAAAAACCTACACACACCAATCAGTTTAAAACATAAAAATCCACCAAAATATCAGCAGTGATTTAATAACTCGACTTCCACATCGTTTCCTGCGTGTGTCACAGCATTCAGACTCCTTATGGGCACAGACCATACGGAGGAAATTAATAATAAAGTCTGCTTTTCGTTATGTATATTTTGTTCCCTCACCCACCCATAGGTGGAGGGAGATTGTGTTTTCGGTCTGTCTGTTTGCAGGATAACTCAGAATATTATGAACGGATTTCGATGAATATTTCTGGAGTTGTTGGAGGTTGTCCGAGGAACAATAGTTTAGAGAAACTTAAATCAATAGCGACATCTCCGGTCTTTGCCTTGGCAGAGGGCAGTAATACAAGGAATGAGAGAACTGACAGCTATCATTGTAATCACCCTGTCTCAAGTCTTTTAACTTTTAAGTATCTTAAAGTCATGCGGTAACATGTGGACTGATGAGACTGTGTTTACAGGCAGCATTTTAATGATTATGTTAAAGGCTGCAGGTTGGAGCCATTCCTCTAACGCTGGTATAAATGTAACGGGACTCGGTGCTGCTGCAAGCTTTATTTGTAAAGCGCACATTAGCTTACTAAAAACGGATGCTAGCTGGTACTGCTAGGATGCAATATTTTCACAAACACCTCTTAAAGAGGTCTCCTTAACAGCGCACAGCTAGCCACCCTGTGCCTCTTTGAACTATCATAGAGTTCGTTTATGGTATAGCACGGCTAATTTGATTTTTCTCCGAGGACCAAAAGAGTCACAGAAATGCTAAATGGAGACACTAATCCAGTAGTTACTCTAACAGTTAATCCAGCAGCTAATTGGAAAAGGAAACAGAATTGAAAAAGAGTGAAATTACTGTTTTTAATGTCAGAAAAAAATTATATTTTATATCTTTTACTCCTCTTTCTATCTGTCTTCCCGGTCCAAAATGTGAACCTTGGCATCCTTGAAAGAGTGACCTTTGACCTTTAGATGCAGACGTACAGCTGGCTCTTCTATGTTGTAAGAAGTGGCAGTTTTCTTTTTCTCCAGTTTTTCTTCAATGAAACATCCTCACTAAAGTAAAAGACCGTGCATTTTATGGCACACTGCAACCTTGAACACATCCGCATCCCTGCTTTGTGATGCATGTGAGGCCTTTGCTTTGCTCGGCATTGTTGGTGGCAGGAACCTGGTGCTGTAGTGCCAGGACGCCAACCACGCTTGGCTGATTAGTGAGTCATGGCAGTTCATTACGCGCTTCAGCTACCCTAACCTGCAGGGCCAAATGCACGCGGACCACCGCATGAATTGCGTTTTGGTGATATTGGGAGATTTAGCCCAAGTTTATTGATTGATTTATTTAAGCACGGATTTGATTACACTTTGGTGTTTTCATACATGCCCTTGATGGGTGGTATTTTTGTCCCGCGCCCGCAAACTCACTGTAGCATCAAGTGAGCCGCAGCGTGCCTAATGCTTTCTTGGAGAAAAGCTTGTACTTGAGTGCAGAGTGCACTGTGGATATGGAGCTCGGTGTCAGGAGATTGGCTTTGCATGGTTTTTAAGGTCCTCCTTATGTGCAGGACAGGATGTGGACTGCTGGACACGACCCTCCCGTCTGCACGGTGGAAGAGCTGTGACGCGTCCACATCACCAATGCAAATGAAACTGACTACCCCTCCTTCTCGTCCCCATCACCTCATCTCTCTCTCTCTCTCTCTCTCTCTCTCACACACACACACACACGCACACACACACGTACTGCCTGCGCTTTATATCGCCGTGCCAGCCTTTCAGAGCGACGGAAAGCAGCATTGGCTGGCTGAGAGAAAGAGAGGGAGAGCGAGTGAGAGAGCGAGCTTATATAACAGCTCTGGGAAATGCTGGAGAGCTGAGGACACCCTCAGTGCACAATAAAGCGGGGAAAACAGCGATCTTAACGGCAATAAACTGATAAGTGATCGCGCAATGGAAGGATGCCGTGCCGCTCCAGCGCTGAAGGTAAGCCACACGCTCCAGCATCCTCTACTGTAAATGGTGGAGACACCGTGAGGGGGGTTTTAAGATGGAAGACCTCGGCTTCTTAAATAGGTGATGCGTGTTTACCCTCGCTTGTGATTCATTTGTCTTTCAACCTTCAACCATCCATTCCACTAAAGCGATTCAGACGCGCTTCTTTGTTTCTCGCTTAGAATCCGCAACCACGAGTTTTTTTTAGGGGTAAAAACGTGGAGTTGAACACAACTTGGGCACTCGGACATGATCGGAGACTGTTCATTGAGCAAACTGTTGCTTCTATCATCGTGAGCATCACCGCACCCCTACTTTTTTTTTTTTTTTTTTTGTTGGGGGGGTGCAGTATGTCTTGGAAGGCCTGAGATGAAAAGTAGAGCTGAAGGGCATGACGGTGTGTGACGGCCACCGAGACAACGAGGCATTAATGGATCTCATCGGATGTTCACTTCACAGCTCCCCTCTTCAGTCAAAGTGTCAGGCTTCAGAGAACACTGAACACCACGGTGTTATACAGCCTAAATATTCAGCGATCCTCAACATCTCATCTTTGCATGTTTTTTTTTTCACTCATCACTTATTCATCTCTCCACGGATGAGGCAAGAGTTTGTCTGCACACTGCTATGATAATCCCCATTTCATAAGCACCCATAATGCGCTCTCCAGACAGTTTTTATCACATGATTTTTTTTTTTTCAGCCAGATAGTTGAGATTTAGATGGCAAAGCCGGGAGATAACCCGGGCGAAATTTCTTTGTTGCTCGAGAATCCACTTTAAAAGCCACGAGGGTTTGGTGTCATTTACGCATTTTTAAATCAGGAACTGCAACTTTGGGCAGGGATTTTGGTATAAAAACGAATGGCAGGAATGAAAGCAGTGGAGCAGCGCCGAGGGATGTGCTGCAAGATGCCGCAAGACAGAAACACAAACCCATATGTCAACATAAGCCGTGAATCTAATTCACCAGTCATGCACATCCTTTTCCTTTCATTGTGGTGACATATAGAGAAATGCACTTGCATTAAATCTAGCTGCTGCTTTTTTTTCCCCCTGTTTTGTCCCTCAGCTTACCCCCAAGGATTCCCATGGAGTCACTGACCACAGCCTTGGACATTAAACCTCTCTGGTGTGACACATCCGTTGTTCCACTGCTGATATCAGACCCTGTGGCTAAAAAAGTACCAAGACAATGTATGCACCTCTGCCAGATGCTGCAGGTCTTTTCAACATTATGAGGTTCTAAGAAGGTTACAGATCTACTCTCTCCTTTTTCCTCAAATGACCTTCCACTGAGGTGCGAGACAGTAAACAGCATAGGAATGGTGGCACCCTTCTACAAGCTGCACTGCCTCTTGAAGCGGGCTCAGATGCTGCTGCTCTGTCTGGGCATTGCGTATCTGATGGCAGGCAGCATCCTGCTTCTACAGCGCTCCAACATCAGAGTGGCTCAGCCAAACCTGGCCAGCCTGCCGCCCCTGCTGTCCCTCTCAGCACCTCCTACTGCCCTCAGGACTGCAGGCCTGGGCATGAGGGCACGCTCCAGATGGGTCGCCATTCAGGCTGCTTCTGGAGGGGGAGCCAAGGCAGGGCGACACTGGCCTGCTTCCCGAAGCCTGGGGGTCAAACACTTGCATCGTCGCTGGTTTCACAGTCTGCTGCCAGAGAGTCCAGAGCAAAGGGTCTCCATCCAGAGGAGCAGCAGGCACAAAGGTAAATAACTACACAGACATTACAGCTATGTGTGCAAACAGAGTTAGGTTTGCCTCCACACTGAGCTGACACTGTCCTGCCTCTATCATGTGTAAGTTCATAAGCTTCGCTGCAGCTTTCCTTATAGCTAACTAGCCAGCAGGCAGAACAAGCACAGCAAGGGGTGCTAATATAAACTGGTCACCACTGGCCGCTGCATTGCCCTATTTACATGAATTAGAGTGCCAGTGAAGTGTTAATGCCATCAAAGTGCATCACGTGAATGCACAATGAAATGACCGATTCATTACCACAGAAAAGAATCAAGTCCAAATATTTCTGCTGAGAATATAAAGCTGCGATTTAACCAATTAACAAGCTTGTTGTCTGCTTTTGTAAAACACAGGACCTCTGATATATCTTCTCAAAGCCACGTTATCTCACTGACTTGCAGCTGTGTGGCCTTCTCACAAAAGCCAGTGCGGTTCTTTACCAATTATTTACCGCCCTCGTTTGTGGCCAAGTTTGTGCGCCTCATCAAATTAAAACAGATATCACAAAGTCCAAAACAGCGCTCATGCTGTCTGGGGAAAAAGCAGCAGCGCAGAGGATAACTGACAGAAATATCTTGGTGATTATATGTGGATTGAGATGATGGATCTACGAGCAAATGACATATAAAAGAGAAAATGTGCAAGTTTGTTTTTTATATTATGGCTTCCTATTTTCTTCTTTGTTCAGACGGCCAGGAGCTGAGGAAATGCACTCTCTCTGCACAAGACTCACATTAGTGCACTCTTAACAAGCTTCATATGACATTTATGAACAGATAATCATGACCTTAGAACATTTAGAAGAGCTTCATTATACATTTATATAACATTTTACATTTGGGTGCTTCAGATCTTGTAGATGAAAGATAGAGCTCACTGATCCTCTCGAAACCAGAGGAGGAACAAAGGCAGGCAAGCACTAAAGTAGCTTCCAGAAAATAAATTAGTAATTATGAAGAGAAAAAAACGATATAATTTCTTACTTGCACTCTCTGCTAAGGAGCCTTCACCATTACTTGAGTACTTTGAGATATCCATGGAGATTTACTCTATTGTTTAACTGTGCCTGTCAGCGCCTTTGCCATTTTGCTGAAATGATAAATACATCGGCATTACCTTCAGTGGAACATTTGTTCTTTCAGCCTGTTCTTGAAAAGCATCCTGCAAAAGTGCTTAATCCTTTTTTTTAAACAGACACTACATGACCATTCAGTCACTAAGTAGGGTGATACAGATGAAAAATGTTTGAGGCAAGAAAGAGATCAGTTTCAGTAGCAGCCGTCTGGCAAAGGTTCTTTTTTGAAAAGTATTACCCAGGACTCAATTCAATTACTCTAGACTACTGCGCCACATGGCCTGGGAAAGTAGCTGGTTGAAGGTCTTAGCAAAAAGTATTTGTGATATCGTTCCTACCCCCAGTATGTGCATTATCCTCTCTCTCTCCCCTCAGCCCCAACCGATCACGGCAGATGGCTGCCCCTCCCTGAGCCTGGTTCTGCTGGAGGTTTCTTCCTGTTAAAAGGGAGTTTTTCCTTCCCACTGTCGCCAAGTGCTTGCTCATAGGGGGTCGTTTTGACTGTTGGGTTTTCTCTTTATTATTGTAGGGTCTTTACCTTACAATATAAAGCGCCTTTGGGCGACTGTTTGTTGTGATTTGGCGCTATGTAAACAAAATTGAATTGAATTGCATTATCTCAGGATATCAGTCAATAATGAAGCAGTTACTCAGTTGATCAAGTTCACAAAATGTATTTGTCAGCTATAGTTGAAATGCAGATCAGATCCATTCTCAGGTTTCTTTTTTGTTTAGTTTAGTTTAGCTTTTTGAGTAAATACAGCATGGCCATGACTAAGACATTTTAGCCTAGCTTAGCATAAAAACTAGAAGCTGTTGGGTCCAGTCACCAGCTTCCAGCTGCCATTGCTGGACTTTGAAGGAAGAAATAACTCACTGAACTTCTGGTGGCCTGATTCTAGGAAGCCGCTGCTCCTGGTCACAAAGTATTTCTATAAATACCACCCCCCAAAATCACAAAATTGTTTAGTTTTTGTGTTAAACAAACAAAATACATCATAAAATGGTATCACACTGCGATGCCCATCAGTGTGTGCTTATACCACGCATCAGTCCGGAGACGGACAGGCAGACAGTAAGCATCTCCAAGACTGCATTCTGCCATGATAGCGGATTCACACATAGAATCTTAAGGTGAAAAAAATGCTTTTGTTGCTGCAGCTTAAGAAGTACTGATAGGTGGCCTTCTTACCCCAAAAGAGAACCAAAGTAGCCATCTCCCTGTTAGCTGCTTTTATACTAAGGTAAGCAGAGAGTCTGCAATCTATAACGTCATATTTAGTGTAGAAAGTTAAAAGATGCATCAATATTCTCATCTAAAGCTCTGCAAAAGAAAATAGGTGAATATCCAGTATTTCCACTTAATTCTTTAAAGGCACAGTCAGCCATGTTTTGTTTTATTTAACAGAATAAAATATTATTATACTCATAAATATACAACGATTAGTGTGTAATTGCATTCTCATAAACTCAGAATTAATCCATTAAAAATACACAGGCGCTGATGCTGCTTTCTGGGAGCCGCCATGCTGCCCCACGCCTGTGCGTAGTACGCCACAGACGGAGGAAAAGAGAATCATAGCCATGTTTCATCATCTGAGAAAGGGTCCCCTTCACCAGAGAAGTGAAAACGTGAAAGAAGGAGTCGATGCGACCAGTTCACTGCGAGTCCAACAGTGTTCGATCCACTTCAACAAAAGTTCACTAACAGCAGCAAAAACAGCAGAGCTTACCAACAGAAAAGTTCAGGATATCCTCAGCAGCTCCCCTCAGTATCGCCGTCATCAGTCAGGGGTGAGCTGCATTCACACATTGATCCATATTGGACTCCTTTCACAAAGTTTTACAGCTTCCTCCACAGTAAATAGATGTGGATGCTTCTCATCCGGCATAGTGACAGCTGAGGTAAACAGTGGACCGACAGCCTGACAGAGACTCCGGGACAGATCCGGTCCGGAGTCACTTTGCTATCTGGGTGCACTCACCACAGATGAACGGTGAGTTTTTCAGGTGTCTCGGGGGTAAAAAATGTAAAATACCACAAAATATCTAATTGATTAAATTTTTTATATTATTCAAATATATTCAAATATTATTATTACCTTTATTTTACCATGAAGTCCCATTGAGACCACAGTCTCTTTTACAAAAAACACCTGGAAAAATATAATGTGGACAATTTTTTTTTTGCATAAACAGTAGTAGAAGCACGGCAGACTCAGTTAAAACACGTTTGTCCTACAGCGGCTGCCGTAGCTCGGATTATGCACTTGAACTGGGAGGGATAACAAAGCAGAACTCGGCTGTGTGCAGTTTGCAGTCAGCTGAGTTTTGTTTTCTCAGTTTCGAATCACGTGTGTAAAATCTCACCGTGTCTAGCAGCGAGATTTTACACACTGCACCTTTAAATGTCTTATCAAACCAAAAAAAAGCATAAGGATGCGCTGATTCCAGCTCGTCACATCTCAGTGGCATTGCTGCTGTTGCGATTTCTTTTTGTGTAGCGGACCACTCACCGAACAGAGGAAATAATTTGAACAGATTATCTTTGGCTCTAAAATCTATGACAGCTAATTGACTTTGTGCCAAACGAGTTAATCAAAAAGAAAAAGATCAAATCATAATAAAAATAGGTGCTGTCATAGTTTCAGTGTTACACCAACAGCGATTGCGTCACTGTGTCTAAAATTATTTAAAAAGCACTTTCCTACTTAGCAGAATAGGCGGTGTAACGGAGAGGTAAAATGTTTCTGCTCGCTGTGAGTCAAGCAGTAATAAGAAGCTAAATCAGGACTATCATAAGGTGGATCAGCCGAGGTAGGTTGTCATTAAACAGCTCTTGCCCATCCAAAGCAGTCCTGTTATCCAAATTTCACAGCTGAAGTCTCTGGACAGAAGCCCAAAAGCTTGAGGCCAGTCCATATTTTTTGAATTTTTAAAATCTGAGCATGAGTTACTGTCCCTGGTTTGTTTTAATCACATAATGAAGATACATATTTTCAATAAGAATCCTTTAAACTGGTTATTAAAAAACTGGAGGCCAAGACTCTGCCTGCAGCTGGGACGCTGCTTGCTAAGAGGTTAAACGTATATCTCTCTGGTATTTCTGGACTGCAGTTACTCATCATTTATTGGTTGTGATATGCTGACATATCAGTCACATTCCCCTCTGGACTTGTAAAAGGGTGCAAAATACCAAAAGGAATTTTCTTTATTCGGTCTTTATCCCATCTTTATTCACTGACTAATCTCACACAGAGGGTGTAGCAGTAATAACATTACACAGCCAGATGGAGAAGTTTGCACATGCATTTTCAGTTTCATATATTCATGGATTCAGGAGCTCTACATATTCAAACATTCTATAATAAAAGCCAGAGATGCATAATACTGCGTGTCTGCTGCTGGAAACCCTACACCTTGCAGGAATGTGTGACAAATTTCTTGATATGTAAAGTACAAATCAGGAGAGATCTGAAGTCTGGTGTTACACAGCAGAGGCACGAACGCGATGTTGATATTACACAGTATTTGCAAAGTTTGTGTTGATTCTCCTGCAAACTTTCACTCAGGGTTGGATGGGATTTGCACACGTGGGTGGTGCAGTGGTGCAGTGTTTACCACTGGTGCCTTATAGCTAGTTCAGAGTTCTGGGTTCAAGTATATAGAGTTCGCATGTTCCCTGCGTCTGAAGTTTCTCCGGATGCTTCAGTGTCCTCCCAAAGCCCACAGCCATGCAGCATAGGTTCACTGAAGGTTCTAAGATGTGAGCGTAATAGGTCTCTGCGTTAACTCTGTGATGTGACTGGCAACCCTGAACTTCAGACAAAGAAGACTGCTATTTCCATCTGCAGTAATTTATATTTTTGCGCCATGGCTCTGTTCTGGAACCTCCCCAGCCTCCCATGTGGGTGTGAGTTAGGGAGAGCAGCAGCAAGCCCCCAGTTCAGAACAGAACAGGCATCAGTGACAACAGATATGACACTGATTAAGTCAGAAACTAAGGAGCTGGGTTTGAGGTGGGTTACAAGGTGGGTTGCAGATGCAGAGCTTAAATAGTATGCCCTCTATGAAATAACCATTTGGACATGTAGAAGCTAATCTGCCAGGATTGCAGCTGAGCTTGACTTTGTGTTGAATGTTGTGCTTGATTTGTCCTTGTTAAATGTTTTACCATTACTGCAAACACTCCGTTTGGTTCAGGCGAGCAGTGGTGCCTGGATGGAGCATGGAGCATTCTCACATACAGCTCCTCCGCATAATGTCTAGACAAGTTCATGGCTGCAGTAAATGTGTGAAAAAGTCTTAACAGGCTCTAAAGAGTGTTGTGTTTTTCAGTATCCGACACCCTGTTGAGATGATCCTCCTCTCATCCTGTCTCAGGTCAGCCTGTAATACACTGAAACCCTCTTTGTTGTCCTTTTTTATGACACCGCTCACACTTGTGAGGTTCGAGGATGTAGATCCAGCAGAGAGACTATGAACCCCCTTCAGCTGACTTTAATGGACACACACAGTTGCTACCCCTGGCAGCAGCACATGTCCTCATTTTTGGCCATCCTGTCATTAGCCTCCTCCATCCAATCCTGCGGGGAAGAATCAGCTCCAGCTCAGCCATCTGTCTTAGTGTTTAAGAAAGCGGCACAGTGGCAGGCCAAAAGTGCAGTCGTTTCTATCGTGTCTGGGAATTCAGGCTGAATCCCTCCATTAACCCTCGGCTGCTATTGCCCGGGGCCTCTTCTTCACTTTGATTAAAACAATGGCCTGCCCCACTGGGTGGCTGAGAGGTGTAGGGGGGCCTCACCTTGGGTGATGCCTTTTGAGATTCTTCCTTGGTAATCCCAGGCTTTTAGTGCTTTCAGGCAGCAGCTGCTGGTGTTCTCCAGCAATTGTTTCTTGTAGCGCAGGAGACTCAGCCCGACTGCTGCAAAACAGGCTGGACAAGCTTCAGAAGACACTGCAAACTGATTGAATCACAAATTCAATATGGTGATGCTTGACCTGCCAGAGATTTCACAGCCCATTGCTTGCTTCCATCTTGATTGCTCACCTTTCTGCTAACACGTTTGAAATGCTCTCTTTGACCGGTTGGCATTGGCTTATTTCTATGCTGGTAGTAAACTGAAAACAGGAAGCCAAACCCGTCTGACTGAGCACTCAAAGTGCTTATACAACACGTTTACATTCACCCATTCACACCCACTCAAACAAGCACTTCCACATGAAGTTAAGCTAAGCGCTTACTGTCTACCATTCACATGTTCAGTATCTTGCCCAAAGATACTTTGGCATGCAGCCAGGAATCAAACCGCCAACCTTCAGGTTAGTAGTTGACCTGCTCCACTTCCTGAGTAACATTCCATTCTTAATCTAGACGGTTTAAGATGATGTGGGCCCACCCTTTGCAGCTCTAACAGCTTCAGCTCTTCTGGGAAGGCTTTCCACAGGTTTAGGAGTGTTTATGGGAATTTCTGACC
>JAVDPK010016696.1:1380-16895 GCA_034780415.1 Cichlasoma orientale
CCCCCCCCCCCCCCCCCGCCCCCCCCCCCCCCCCCCCCCCCCCCCCCGCCCCCAAAGGCCAGCAAGAATGAGGAACGTTCACGTCATGGATCCAGGGTGGCAACGCTGGTGCACTTTGCTCCCAGATATAAGTGGAAGTATTTCCTCTAAAATGCAATCAGACAAACTTTTCTTGTACTTGCTGGATCTCTACTGTACTTTAAAGCTGCTCTAAAACGTCACATCTGTATTAGACCCAAAGGGAACAAAGGGAAGTCCTGGGTGTCTACGAACATCAGAACAAAAATACACCGTAATGTCCTCCGGAGACTCATTCAGCATCCACACAAAATCGTGAAGGATGACTCTCAAATGGAGGTGCACGCTGTTGCGCTGCTGGGGCTGGAGCTAATGCAGAATTATATACACACGTCGACACAAAAAGTGTGCGCTAAAGGGGTAAAAATAATCCACTGTCCACTCAAAGGCTTTGAAAGAAATTAAACGGGTCTGTAGGCTTTTAGTGTTTGCACGTTGGATAATGGATGAATGGATAATTACACTCAGTGACCTGGGAAAGGCACAGTGTGTGTTACCTCTCACTGCAAGGCCCAAACCCAGATTTAATGGCTGATAGTCACAGTACATCCACAGCTACGTTTTGACCTCTCCAATCTTCTCCCCGCAGAAAGCAATTTGAGGGTGAAAGATGTGATTAAGGAGTTTCATCCAGGGGGTCGGCTGGCTCAGCACAGCTTTGGAGAGGTAACTTTTCTAGAGAGTCAGACACTGCATAATCTTTGGATAGCAGCTTTATTTAACAAGATTGTGATTTCACATGTCGAAGGTTCCTAAAAACGAATATAAACAAAATCAGTTACTTAAAAGTTTATTCTACCTCTATTTTTTAACATATTTGAGTTAAGATTTAGACATTCTTATTGTTACTGTCTGGCAATAATTTGGACTTCTCCCCCCAGCGCGTCGATGCCGAGGGCTTCTGTCTCTTTCTCAAGACCTACCTGGAAGCGGACGACTTCCCTGCAGATTTCTGCCAGCGGCTTTTTCGTTACTTCCAAAACGTAGAGCAAGACGGGTCCTCAAAGAGCCCTCAGTCCAAAGGAGGTAAAGAGTTCTTACTGTCCGATTGAGTTGTCTTTTACGAAAATTGTGCAGCACAGAGGAAGGAGGAAACACGGTGTGGCTGGAAATGCCCCACAGAATTCCCTGAAAACGACCACAGGAAAGATTGATCTGCAAAAGTAGTTTTTTTTTTTCAGCACCCGCCTCTTTGTGTGCTTATTTTTATCTTGTTGTGCAGCCACAGTAATGAGGCTGTAGGCCAAGCTTTTGGAGATTAGTGCACCTGTCCCAGCAACAAAACTATGATAAAATACTTTTATATTGCAGCTGCACATTTTCATCTCTTGTTTTTTTAAAACCTCAGTAAATCAGTAAGGACTGTGCTCTTTTCTTGTTTTTCAGGTGGGGTTTTTCTTCGTGATGTGTCCTGTTACTTCTCAGTGCTGGAGGAGGGACAGCCGCGGGAGAAGCTCGAATGTTGGTTTGATTACCTTTTGATCATGTCGGGACATCTCGATTGTAGTTGCAGCTGAATTTAATCTACATTTAATGCTGAAAATTTCTTAAAAATTGAGGATCTGTAAGTGGTTAGCTCACTAACTGAGTTATTTTTTTTGGTTCTAGTTACGTTCAAACTTTACGACAAAGATGGAAACGGCCTCCTGGACAGCTCCGTAAGTTATTCAGAGTTCCGACACTGTTTCCAGAGATCTATCCAAAGTTGGACAGCACTCATATCTTTACACGTGGACTCAGTGTTGGTCTGCAGACAGTTTCAGAAAACGTCTCCACATTTGTTTTAATTTTGCTCTGTTTGAAATGCATTGTACCTGGCGCCTTGCTGACTGTCTTAGATTCCTTTTGGGCACCAATTTGGATGGATATGGTTACACCCAATCTCACCAGAACTCTTTTGTCTCTCTTTCAGGAAGTGGATCGTATAATCACTCAGATGATGCGAGCCGCTGATTATCTGGGCTGGGACGTGACTGAGCTCAGACCAGTATGACTCTGCTCTTTTTTTTTTGGAACTTTTGAACTTGTTGTTTGCCAGCTTGCATGAAGTGTGGCAGCTGAAAACACAGGCTGAGACTGTAAATAGAAAATTTACTGTAAAGCATGAATGACTGGCGTTTTGTGATTGAACAGGTGCTCAAAGACATGATGACAGCGATCGATGTGGATGGTAGTGGGACCGTCACTCTGGAGGAGTGGCTGAAGGGAGGCATGAACAATGCGCCTTTACTTGTTCTCCTTGGACTGAAGGTGAAAAAAACCCCCAACGTTTTATTTCTTTGTTGAACTAGCTTGACTAAACTCAGTTTAATGCCTCAAGGACAAAGTGTAACTAACTGCTTTTTTCTTCTTCTCTCACCCACAGATGACTGAAAAGGATGGGCAGCACATATGGATGATGAAGCATTTTAACAGGCCAACCTACTGCAGTGTGTGCGAGAGCATGCTGCTCGGCCTTGGAAAGCAGGGACTCTGCTGCAACTGTAAGGGCTCACAGCCGTCACCAGGGGGAAGCCACGCTCCTCCTTCACTGTATAAATGAACCGGTGGAGACATGCATTTTACACTTTATCAGTGCACTCTGCTTTTTGTCAGTGTCTCTGCAGTTTCTTATATTAAATATGGAAAATGCCTTACTTTGCACCCCCCCTTACATTTTTCTCCTGCCAGGCTGCAAGTACATCGTCCACAGCCAGTGTGCCAACAAGGATCCTGAACCCTGCGCTCGTACCTTTGTCAAATCTAAACAGGAAATTGGTGTAAGGAACACAATATTCGCTTTTCATTTCCCCTTCCTTTCTTTGGTTCGTTTATATTTCTGCTTTTCAGATGTAGAGTTACATTTACAAGAGCGTTTACATTTTATGCTAAATGACATTTTCAGTGTTCATGGTCATATAGTCATATCTTCTCTTCACCTGTTCTCTTTTTTACTGACCGAGAACCAAATGGCAACGACCATAAACACATTAAGAACAGGGAACATTACAGTGCATTAGTCAGTAAGTGCAGCCCCTCTGTTTTCTCTTTTTAAAAAAAAAAAAAAATGCGGCTTACAGCTGGCACAATCTGCTCTGTACATCTGTTAAATGTCCCAGTTTTGCACAAGCACACAGATAGTGACCTGGTCACTTTCTTTTCTGGTGCACTGTAGCAGCCACAGCAAACACACTAAAAAAAAAAAAAAATCGGTAATGAGCTGCAGTGGGAGGCAGAAGCAGCGTGCTTTTATTTGATCTGCCAGTTCAGTTTATCCAATCATAAAGCCATAAATCTGCAGCCATTTTCCACAGCTGCTTAGGAGCAGGTTTCATTCTTTACTGAGTCTTTTAAAGTCAACTATAACATCATTTTTCCCGCAGTCATTCAGGGATGGGTTGCTGTGTTTCACCACAGAAGTCAGCGTGAACAAGGCCATTCTCAAAATGGCCTAGACATCATCAAGAGATGAATATGTGAACACAGCATTGCCCATTTCTGACGTTAAATTTGTGTTTTTTTCCAGATTAAAAAAATAAAAAAACTGATGCCAGTGAGTTCTTGTACCATGTTTATACATTAGATTAAAGCAGGTGGGCTCTTTGATCCACCTACAGCCATTGATCAGGCATGTTCGTCTTTAAACTCAGCCTTCATCTTTCTGTAAAAATTCATGACTCACAATGTGAAAACAATACCGGATAACGCCGCTGCTGCTACTAAGTAGCAATTTATGAATAATGCCTCTTTTTTTTTTTTGCCTCCTCTGTGTCTCAGATAGCAGCTCATGACTGGATCAGAGCTGACTGTAATGCCAGCAAATGTGATGTCTGCAATAAGAAGATCAAAACTCTGGCTGGGAAGCGTTGTGTGTGGTGCCAGGAGTTGGTGAGGATGCTTTTGTATATTGAGATCAGACACGATCGGGGCTGCTCGGGGTGGCACTGGAGGTAGAGCGGGTCATCTGCATGTCGAAGTATCTTTACCCCTGATGAATGATGAGTGTGTGCGTGAATGTTAGACATAGAAAAAAGTGCTTGTATGAATGTGTCTAATTGGAGGAATGAGACTTATAGTGAAAAGCACTTTGAGTACTCAATTAGAGTAGAAAATATATAAGTACTATATAAGTACTAGTGTGTTTTTGTAGTTGAATGAGTAGGAATAGATTACCTGTTTTTTCCTATTTATTGAGTCTTGTTTTTTTTTAAGCGTCACGATGAGTGTGTTTTGCGTGGCTTAACGAATTGTGACTGTGGGCCACTGAAGGATCATATACTGCCTCCTTGGGCCATTTACACTGTCTCTAAGGTAAAATGAATATAAATGACACCATCAGTGTAGATGTAGCTCTTTAGGCTAACTGTGGGTTGGTTACCAAGTTTTTGTTTGCTGCAGGAGGAGGACACCAGCCTGTTGAATGTCACTCCTGATGGCCACATCCTGCAGGTCTCCCATTATCAAAACTCACTAAATACACTGAATTAAGCTCCATTGGAGCTATGCATATAAAATGTGGCATGTTTCCATAATGCATACACATTATGGAAATAGGTATTTTGCAGATGAGTTACATCATCTAATGGAACCTAAATTTTCTTATTTTTTTTCAGATAGTTCCCATTCCTCGCACCCACCCTCTGCTGGTGTTTGTGAACCCAAAAAGTGGAGGAAAGCAAGGTGAAAGGTAAGCAGCCTTATATAATCTGTGTAGCGCTAACATCTTTGAATTGATCACAGTTTGTGATCAGAAGTTTCATTCTTAATGCTAAAAAAACACAGCCTGGAAAGTTAAATACATACAGTAGATATTTTGATTGCTTCCACCCTCTCTATATAGGATATTACCGTGTCATGCACACTTTATTTTGTTAATAACATAAACTGTAATATTTGTTAATAATTACCATAATCTACCCTTAGTGTAAAAAAGTATACCCCATATTTTTTCTTTTTTCTTTGCAGGGTGCTCAGGAAGTTTCAGTACCTGTTGAATCCACGCCAAGTGTACAACCTGTCCAATGGAGGCCCTGCTCCAGGGTACAGCTTTATACTTAGAACACATTACAGGACTCAGGGTTTAAATGTGTATATAATTTGAGTTTCTTTACATTAATGTTAGCTTTGTCTTTCAGACTGCACTTCTTCCGTAATCTGCACGAGTACAGGATCTTGGTGTGTGGAGGAGACGGCACCGTCGGCTGGCTCCTGGATGCTATAGGTATTTCTATAGGTGTCCTGCTGAGTTTGAGACAGCATGTTGAGATAATCATCTAAAGCACTAAATAACATGTAACTCTCGTGATTGTAGACAAAGAAAACCTCCAGGTGCATCCTCCAGTAGCTGTGCTGCCTCTGGGCACCGGGAATGACCTGGCTCGCTGTCTCCGCTGGGGAGGAGGTAAAAGCAATCAAAACATTAACTCTAATGAAAGTGTCACGCAGATGTTGGTTATACAGTTAAGCTGTTTCCATTATAATCCCATGAAAGGATATGATGGGTCAGATCTGAGAGAAATCCTGAAAGAGATTGAAGCGAGTGAGCTGGTTCAAATGGACCGCTGGAGTGTCCAAGTGATACCAAATGACCCTCAGGAGGCAGGAGACCCTGTGCCCTATGAGATCATTAACAACTACTTCTCCATTGGAGTGGTGAGTCACAAACTCCATAGAGAGTTTTTGCATTCATCAGAAAAAGGAATTTGTTGCATAAAATGTGATTCATATGAATATTTCATATGATTGCACTTTTATCCATGTGTGCAGGATGCCTCTATTGCTCATCGTTTCCACTCCATGAGAGAGAAACACCCCCAGAGGTTCAGCAGCCGGTGAGGATTCATGTTAACAGTCTGAACTTTTTCATAAGAGGTGTAACAGAGCTCAGTCTACTTCATAAATAAATCCATGTGTGTTTTTGGGTCAAATTTGTGTTGTTCTCTGTCATTTTTTTAAGAATGAAGAACAAACTTTGGTATTTTGAATTCGCCACTTCAGAGACCATCTCCTCCTCCTGCAAGAGGCTGAAGGAGTGTCTAACGATTGAGGTTGGAATTTCTGCCACAGTCAGGCAGTTGTACCAGAACTACCAGAACATTTGTAAATAATGTTCAAATTTATTTATTTATTTTTCCTACACCAGTGCTGTGGAAAACCTCTGGATCTGAGCCACATGTCTCTAGAAGGCATAGCTGTCCTTAACATACCCAGCATGCATGGAGGCTCCAACCTCTGGGGTGAGTCTAAGAAGCCTGATGGTGTGGCAGATGTGGAGCAGAGTGAGGTTATCACTGACCCCGAACTTCTGAAGACAGTCTCTCAAGGTGAGAGTCTCCTTAATCACCACATATCATTGCCATAGTTTTTAGTGCTGATTTGACCTTTTACAACAGTGTGAACTGTAATCTGTGTGTTTTTATGACTCCTCAGATATAAGTGATAAACGTTTGGAGGTGGTGGGGCTTGAAGGAGTTATAGAGATGGGACAAATCTATACTGGACTGAAGAGCGCTGGGCACAGACTGGCACAGACCTCCCAAATTACCATCAGGTTGTGAACTTCTACCTACTAAATAACAGGAATACTTTTCAATAGAGTACAGTTTACATATGTGTAATACAGTACAGTTAAATGGTGATGTCATTCCTCCCCGTGTGCAGGACATTTAAAGCCATGCCTATGCAGATTGATGGAGAGCCCTGGATGCAGCCTCCTTGTACTGTAAGTATTATTAAATAATGCAAGTCAAGGTGAAAGGTCAAGTCACAGAAGACAATAATGCAGTGTAAAACAGTTTTGAACAGCTGGTTAACACGAGCATATCACCGCTGAGACATCTGATCAAACACACTTTGAATTACCGTAATTATGCAACCGTTTGTCCTATAGGAAAAATTCAAACGGTTTCTAAAAGCCGAGAAACATAGGGTTATTACGGTAATTGTCCATGAAAGTCCGTGAACAGTGGGACATTTGAAGTACGTTGTGTTCCAGCGAGAGTATTGACAGGGACTAGAAAGAGCATATTTCTTCCATGTTGGCTCCCTGTTAAATCTAGAATTGAATTTAAAATCCTTCTTCTCATATGCAAGGCCTTGAATAATCAGTCCCCGTTTTATCTTAAAGATCATAGTACCTTATCTCATCAATAGAGCACTTCAGTTTCAGTGTGCTTGTGGTTTCTAGGGTATTTAAAAGTAGAATGGGAGCCTTCAGCTTTCAGGCCCCTCTTCTGTGGAACCAGCTCCCAGTTTGGATTCGGGAGACAGACATCCTTTTTATTTTTAAGATTAAGCATAAAACTTTCCTTTTTGGTGAAGTTTATTACAGTGAAATATATTGTATTGGACTACATTAGTATTAGTTATTCTAGTTATGTCTAACTAAAATTTGGCTAACTAACCACATACTCATCATTCAAACTCAATCTGTGACTAACCTAACCTATATCTTTTTATGAATTTTAGATCCATATAACTCACAAGAACCAAGCTAACATGCTGATGGCTGCACCAACCAAACCGTCTGGCTTCTTTCACCTCAAGTAGAGTTGTGGCACTCCTGCCTCCTCCAGCCCTCTGAGGATCACTGCAGCTCGCCAGTGTTAGCACAACAGTGTTGCAGGATGAGTAGATGTTTTTATTATTAAGCTTTATGGTTTACGTCCTTTGCACCCAATCCCTGATCATCATTTTAAGTTACTGCTCTCATAGCCCCACCACAGTGACAGACCAAATCAAAACTGGAAAGTCCCCCAGTCTGATTGCAGCTTTTGTGTGCCAATTTTAATGTAATGCATTCTGTTTCTAAAAGATCAGAGCACATTCTGCATCTCCAGTATATGTACAAGTAATATATACGTACTGACTGTATTTTATGTTGTAATGTTTTTTGTGCTAAATCAGTAGTATATGTACTTCCTGGTGCAGCTAGTGATGAAAAGCCCACAGCAGTTCACCGGCTAAACTGTCCTCACATGTCATCATCAGTGTTCATCCAGTCGAAAGATAAGAAGATATTTATGTGAATGTTTTTACTGTTTCTTAAATAACTGTTAATGAAATCATGCAAGGAACTCTTGATTGAATGTGACTGAATGTGTTTTTTTTTTCAGAGTCATGAAAGTGCTAAGGAGAGAGGCGTTTGATACAGCCCTCCCATATTTAAAGAGTTTAATGTCAGCAGAGATGTGAATACCTGAAATTACATGTAATATTAGCTTCTTTACCACTGTTGTCCTGTGACCTCGCTTTGTCAATTTAAATCTATGTGTCAACACTGTTATTAGACTCCTTCGCACTGAAAAACCTTTGTAAACACACAGACAAATGAGGTCATGCTAACATTTGGTGGAAGCTAGCCAAAATATTCTACTTTGTGATTGAAGAAATAAAGTTTAAAGCTAAGATATTGGTTCGGTGATGTGTAGTATGTGTCTTCAACTTTCAGAAGACTTGTGCTGGGTACTACTTGGGTGGCAGTGGCGCAGTGGGTAGGTGCTCACGTCACTGGTTCAAGTTCCCCACATTGGCTAAGTGGGAATGTGGTTGTGTGGTCAGAGGGGTCGGAGGGGTCGTAGGTGCGAATTGACAGCCACGCTTCCGTCAGACTGCCCCCAGGGCAGCTGTGGCTAGATTAGTAGCTTACCACCACCAAGTATGATTGAGGTGTGAATGAATAGTGCATGAAACTGTAAAGTGTCTTTGAGTACCATGAAAAGCGCTATAGGGAGCAACAATACTCAAAGAGGCTGTGCTGTTTAAATGATGCTCAGTTGGTACTAAGGGGACCAAAGTGTGCCAAGAAAATATCCTCCACACCATTACACAAGCAGCCTGAACCGTTGATACAACACATTCTTTCATAGTGTCGGATCATACCATCTGAATGTCGCAGCAGAAATTGAGACTCATGAAACCAATTTTTCTAGTCTTCTATTGACCAAGTTTTGTTGAGCCCATGCAAATTGTAGTCTCAGTTTCCTTGTCTTAGCAGATGAGTACCACCCAGTGTGGTCTGCTGCTGTAGCCCATCTGCTACAAATTTTGACATGCTGTGCATTTAGATTAGATTAGATTAGATTAGATTAGATAAAACTTTATTAATCCCTTTAGGAAGATTCCATCAGGGAAATTGAAGAGATGGTCTTTGGTATACCTGAGTTGTAATGAGTGAGTTCCTGTTGCCTTCCTATCAGTTTGAAGCAGTCTCGCCATTCTCCTTTGACCTCAGACATCAACAAGACATTTTCACCCACAGAACTGCCACTCACTGGACATTTTCTCTTTTTCGGAAAACTGTAAACCCTTGAGATGGTTGTGTGGGAAAATCCCAGCAGATCAGCAGCTTCTGAAATACTGAGACCAGCCCATCTGACACCAACAACCATGCCACGTTTTGAAAGTCACTTAAATCACATTTTCTTCCCCATTCTGATGCTCAATTTGAACTTCAGCAGGTCATCTTGACCATGTCTACATGCCCGAATGCATTGAGTTGCTACCATGTGACTGGCTGATTAGATATTTGCAGTAACCAGCAGTTGAACGGGTGTACCTAATGAAGTGACAAAGTGGTCGATGAGTGTATTCATTCATTATTTTTTTCTGTCCTTTGTATGTGTGTCTTCACTATAATGGGTTCCCATGAAGCTCCTTCAGTAAATCGAGAATTAATGGAAATACTGAATCTGTTTTCCCCTTTTGTGTTTATCTGTGAAATGCATCAGTTTCATTATTATATTAATGCACACATTTATTTACCCATTCGCCATGTGACTATGGAGCATTCCCTTTCATGCTGCCCACTTAAAATTCTAAACCTACGTTGCTGAAATCTCCCTGGTACTAAAACATGTCAGCCTACAGTGAGGCAGACTTTGCATCAGTGTGGGAGGAAGAGCTGGAGGACTAATCCAAAGGTGGTGGTGAAGAAAGAGACAACAGCAAAGGTTCAGTATGACATGTTTGGGCAGAAAGCCTCAGGCATAACAAGTGACGCAGATTATGGGGGATACACCAAAAAGGGAGACATGAAAGATTAAATAAATATTTTTGCCATTAAGCCATTTTAGAAACACGATCAGAATCTGAAATGCTAAGAGCAGTAATCTTACATTTAGATGTGAAATCCTCTTTGACTTCTTTTGAATATACAGAGATGTTTTAGTGCTGCTGGTGAATTGGATACATTGATAAACAGACTCGCGTTAACAGTTCAGCAAAAGTTCATTGAAAGCACCACGGTAGTCACTATTTGCCATATTTACCATCAAAAAATCTGTCAAATAAGATTTTTATTTTTTGAAATTTACATTAAACCTATTAAGCATGCTAAATAAGGCATTCGTAAAAGTAAAACTGGATGTGATATTCTCCTTTTTGTCCACGTGTGTGTTTCCCTGTGTGAGAAATAATAAAACAGAAAGCTCTGTAATGATCTCCAGTAACTTAAGGCAGTCTGAAGGCAGCTGCATTAGCAGCAGGTCGCCAGTCTCAGTTGCTTGATGCCCAAATATCCCCCGAGAGGGTTCGAGTATTAGAGCGTGTTGGTTTGCTGTGGAGAAGTTTAGACATCCGGTGATATTTAAACTGATGCTGACAAATACATTTCTGGCTGTAACAGCTAAGGTTTAAATTCTCTAATGATGATATTACAGCGGCTGGTGACATTAAATGTCTGGTGATTGTGCATGTCTTGAAACCACGGTGTAAATTGTTGGTTTTGTCACAGTTTATAGGTAGGAATAATAATCTTTATTTTGTTGAAACAGAAAGAAAGAACTCCAAACTACTTGTGGAAAAAAAAAGCACAAAAACATAACACTACAATGTAATCTCATTTCCGTTTGAATATTTCATATCATTTGATATAAATATGGCAGCTCCACAGCAGTTTCCAGTGTTAAGACAAAGTAGGTTTCAAGTATTTGGAAATGTGTCATGGTCCTGGGTTTTGACTTTTTTGACTGAAGACTTGTGATTTGATGTGCCTTTTGGTTCCTAGTTGGTCATTGTTACTTTTGATTCTTATATTCCTTCTTCATATCTTCAGTATTTAGTTCTTAGTTTCAATTGATTTCCATTTGTATTCTGATTAGGGATTTTGTTAATATAGTTGCGTCTGTTATTGTTCTGTCTCTTGTTCTTTATCCTTAGTTTTACTTTGTCTCTTTAGCCATGATTAGTCTCACCTATCCTTTGTCACCCAGCTGCCTCCACTCTGTCTGATTAGCCTCAGTGTGTGTGTATATAAACGCCCAGTCTTCCCTTTGTCAAGAAGTCTCTGTTGTCTCTCTGTGTTTTGGATTTACTGTCTTTATTCCTCAGGTTATCGCTCTGAACTCTGTTCCCCTTGCTGTTGTGGGATTTTTTTGGGGTTATATCTTGTACTTTCAGTTGGCATTATAAGCTTTCTTTTTGTTGAAAGCTCCACTTCCAGCGGCCTCCACTTTGGGTCCTCTCACTCTCAGCACAAACTGCTGTTTGTGTTTACAGGAGGGCAAACTTCATCTATTGATAGAGTCACAGTAACATGGCTAAAACACCAAAGCTGCTTCGGATGTGATATCCCTCCCTCCCTCCATCCATCCATCCATCCATCCATTTTCTTTTGCTTTTCCAGTTCAGGGTAGTGGTGGGGCTGGAGCCTACCCCAGCTGCCATAGCGGAAAATAAAGAAAAGAAATGCTGATTATTTTACTTTTTTAAAAAAATTAAAAGTTATAATGGGAAGTACTGTTGTTTTTTTAATGTGTGTGTAAAAGTATAAAATAGCTATAAAATATAAAAAGTATTTTTACAGTTAACATGTTAAACGTGCTTGGGGTACTTTTTCCTCAAAGAGTTTAGTTGCGAAATGGTACAGAGCCTGACAGTTTCTGTTTTCTGACGAAAACTAAATAAATCTACAGGTGTTTCCTTGTCTGATATCAGATAACACACCCCACTGCTATAAACTTGTATAATATCTACATTTCCAGCCATGAAACGTCTGCGCCTACAAAACTGCGGTTATTTTTAGCATTTTTTTTATCCCGTAATAGCCCCACGTGAGCGCCGCTGTCGTTGCGGTTTATTTTTAGCCACGCACGCTCCCCTCGGCTCTTGCGTCAATGGAATCCCGTGCGTGCGTCACACGGAAGAACGTCTGTGTCGAGCGCCGAGCTGATTGGCTGTCGACCCGGAACGTTCCACCGCCCCGTTCACCATATTTGGGCACGGACACGCCTTTTGTCGACGCAGCCAAAATAAAACAAGAGTGTAACGGAGGGGAGCCGTCTGCCTCGGTCCGACCCAGTGTGTGTGGTAGTGTGAGTGTGTTTGAATGAGTGTGTGTGCTGACAGAACCTGGCGGAGGGGACATTCATCTTTTTTTTTCTCTGGTTCGGAATAAATGAAAAACGTCAAATTCAGGATATTTACATAAACCAGGTGAGTAAACAGTGCACTGTTAGTGTTTTATTATTATTCCTGATTTATTAATGCTGCTGTTAGATGTACGTGTTTACCTTTATGCTTCTTAATAAGTGTTTCTATCTTAGTTTAAGCTCATAGTGCAAAACTGTTAGGGTTGCTGACGTAGTACTTGAATGTTTACATCAGATTACTTATTGATGGCGTGATGTAAAGTTATTTTATAATGATGTCATATTTGCTATCACTCTCTAGTTCAGTCTGATACGTCAGAGAGCTGCATCCCGGAGGTCATAATGTTAAGTGTCCACTTGATGTGACTAGGCCCTCTGTGGTGTAAAAGAAGGAATATAAGTGTTATCTTCAGCCATAATAAATCTACAAAGTGCAGTCTGATATTCTTCCAATTCTTATGAATAAGTGTCCGATTATATTGTTTGATTATCAATGTAATGTTTTGACATTAATTTGGACATTTCCCAGTATCTACTATTCCCATTTGAGCTGTAGTCAGGATGTTCTTATGTTAATGGCTTTCATGATTTACTTTCATGATGTATTAAATGTCATATGTATTGGGTCTATAGCAATGTTGGCGTTTGAGAAGATTAATAAAATTGCTTATGCATTTACAGTTTAGAAAATTAGGTGGGCACTTCAGCAGAGTTGTCTCCCTGCAGGTCAAATGCATCGGATTTAATTTGGAACAGTTTTCAAAGAACGATCAGGTGTTCTCGTGAGATGTGCTTCAGCTTTTGTATTGAAAAAAAAAAAAAAGAAGCTATAAAATGAAGAAGTAAGGACACTTGTAGATACACGCCCATCCAGCCAACCATGCACACACGCACACACATAAACAGGCTTTGCCACTATTCCCATTGCAGCTGGCAGTAGGCCACCCTGACATACAATCTGCAACACTCCCTGGTGCAGGAGTTGTGAAAGAGGGGTTGCCCTCCACTGAAGGAGGTTTTCAGAGCGTTAACAGCCAGTAACACAATATCTGACAATACCTGACTGCTCCGCTGGACCGCCCTCCACATTTTTTCAAGGGGATGGACAGGCCTCTCTGTGAAGTTAGAGAAAAGGCATGTTAGGAAAATGAGACACACACTTCAGGTGTTATGTTGCCTACTGTTTGGATTGTTACAGAGGAAGGATTAAAAAATGCTGACCTACATGTTATAAGCAATATCTAATTTCTAACACATGCTTAAAGAGTCAGCTCCTTATTGAGCCCATCATACTTACTGCACTAATATGAGATGGGAATATTTGACTGAGGTTGCTTTGCTTTAAAACTACCTTACAGAGATGTACTTATTCTGCTTAGCTTTCACAAATTCAAGTTTGTTACCTAGAAATGAAACATTATTTACTTTTAAGGATTTATTTTCAGTGGTTTTAACTGTTGGTTTTCTTTGTCCTAGCAATGCCCTGTGTACAAACCCAGTATGCATCCCTGCCCCATGACAACTACTTCAGCTCTGAGTTCTTGAATCCTGACCTCAGTGCCACACTGGTGATGGACTTCAGTAGCCAAAAGGACCAGCTGTCCACATCTTCATTGCCCAGCATCAACACTTTGGTTGGAAATGGCTACGTCGGGGAGTTTGATGCATATTCCTGCAAGATTACCACCCCTCCTCCTGCCTCTACGGTTTCATTCAGTCACACAGCAGTAGCCGAAAGCGCCAGCCCTCAGATGCAGAGCCAGACCTTGAAGCTGGATGATCTCCAGGTGTATGGCTGCTACCCAGGATCCTTTGCGCTCAACTGCTTTGATGAAACACTGTCGTCATGCAGCTCTGACTACTATGGCAGCCCAGTCTATGCCACTGCTTCTCCTCCAACACCAAGCTTTCAGACTGAGTCTGCACCTGTCTGGGATTCCCCTTTCAGCCCCTACCCCTCAGCCCCCCTGCCCTCTGTGGCTGACAAGGCCGCCATAGCTCAGCAGCTCTCCTTTTTCACCTTCAGCACTGCACCCGAGCAACACTCCCCTATGGGGCAGCAGCACCATGATGCTCAGCCGAGCCAGGATGACCATTTCTTCCTGTCTCCTCAGCACCATGTCTCCCCACTTCACTGCCCCCCAGTTTCTCTGGAGCATGGACCTCTAGAAAGCCCCAAGTTACTGGAGGGGGCCATGATGTCTCCTAAAATGCCAAACCCAGGATCTAGTGAGAGTCGCTGTGCAGTTTGTGGTGACAGCGCTTCCTGTCAGCACTACGGAGTCCGCACCTGCGAGGGATGCAAAGGTTTCTTCAAGGTAAAAAAAGATATTTAGCAGGTTTATGATTACAGATTTGACTGAGTACACAAACCTGCAGTCATTATTATTTTAAAGAGAATAAACCTGTAATCATAGCTGATATTGGCATGTGTGCCATGTGTGCAACAAGTAACAAAAAAACTACAGCAATGCATATGCATATGCAAATATGGACCATATTTTTAAGGTGGTTTAGAAGCACTGACAAAGCGAGCAAACCACATGCACCAGAAAGCACTCTTATATTCAATTCAGTTCAACAGCGCCAAATCACAATAGTTACCTCAAGGTGCTTTATATTGTAAGGTAAAGACCCTACAATAATTACAGAGAAAACCCAACAATCAAAAACAAACGTCTTATGAGCAAGCACTTGGCAACAGTGGAAAGGAAAAACTCCCTTTAACAGGAAGAAACCTCTGGCAGAGCCAGGCTCAGGGAGGGGCAGCCATCTGTCGCGACCGGTTGGAGGTGAGGGGAGGGAGACAGGACAAAACACACACTGTGGAAGAGAGCCAGAAATTAATAATTACTAACGATTAAATGCAGAGTGGTGAATAAACAGAGTCAAAATAGGTGAATGAAAAAAAAAATACTCAGTGCATCATGGGAACCTTCCAGCAGCCTAGGCCTATTGTAGCATAAATAAGGGATTGTTCAGGGTCACCTGATCCAGCCCTAACGATAAGCTTTATCAAAAAGGAAAGTTTTAAGCCTAATCTTAAAAATAGAGAGGGTGTCTGTCTCCCGAATCAAAGCTGGGAGCTGG
>JAVDPK010016697.1:0-16892 GCA_034780415.1 Cichlasoma orientale
CCTCCCTGAGCCTGGTTCTGCTGGAGGTTTCTTCCTGTTAAAAGGGAGTTTTTCCTTCCCACTGTCACCAAGTGCTCTCTCATTTTGATTGCTGGGTTTTCTCTGTGAATATTGTAGGGTCTTTACCTTATAATATAAAGCGCTTAATAAAATTGTATTGAATTGAATCTTGCTAATTTCATTTCTGCAGAGGAGCACGTCACAAACAGCGCAGTCCACAGTGAGTACTGTGGCAGATATTCAATGCAGAAGCTTTTAAAACTCAATTCAAGATAATCTGAGTCGACAGTCTGAGAAATGACATGTGGTTGATTTCAGTGCCGATGCTCACTGATAAATAACAGCTCCAGTATCGGGAGGCCTGTGCTTCGGCTCCCTCGCTTCATCTTTTTATTAAGAGCACATTCTGTGTTGGTGTTAACAGCATGTGCAGAATTACAGGCTGAGAAGTAAAACACATTATGTAGACATATAGCAGTTAGCCATGCAGCGCTCTGTGCCTGTTAATGATCTGTGGTTCAGGTTCAGGTTGATTCATGAGCCAGTCGTGATGGCGTGATCGTCGGGCTTCGTTAACTTCAGGCAAACACAAAGAGAGAATTTGTCCCTCAAACTCTGAACGAATGAACTGAGCTGTAGAAACTTTATATCCCATCTCTCTTATATCTCTACATCCTCACAAAGAGGGCTTCCTGCCCCGAAAGGAAAATCACAAATATTGCTTTTATTTATTTAGCCATAAAACAGCCTTCTGCGGACTAAGACAGGCTGTGCTGCAGGCACCACGGTGGAGTAGAAGGGTGCATGCATAGTTGGTGCACTTTAGTGTTGAGTCTCCATGGATGAGTCCACACAGACCGATGACAAAATCTGTGTCAGTCAGACTCTAGCTGAGTCACCGACACTGTGACACACCGTGAGCTGTAAGGTGAGGTAGACTCAGTGCCTGAACCTCTTGAACCAATCACGCTAACCAAAGGACCAAACCTCTAAACGATCAGTTTCATAAACAGAGGACGCCGATCAGCCAGTTACAGCCTTCAGAAAGATGATGTTTGACCTTTCAGGCTGTTACAAAGACCTGAATGCGACCGGTTTCCCTACAAAGCAGCTGATCGGTGCTCTAACAGGTTCTGATCGGGCCAGTGAGTTTGGCTTTATAGCTGGTTGTGGCTCTGATCAGACAGCTACACAGCTACACAGCACGTCTCTGCCATTTCCGTATGAGGAGTCTGCAGATGTTGACGTGAAGGCCGTCTGTGTCTTTGTGATCAAATGTGAAAAAGTCGTCTTTAATGGCCTTCCACTCCCCTCAGGGTTACCCGCGTCTCCTCACCTCAGCTCGGAGTTCAGCCAACTTCTTGTCCATGCTGGTTCGAGCTCCCAGCTCATCCTCTAAGTCCTCGGAGATGCGGCCGAGCTCGTCCTGGTGCATCTCCTTCAGCAGGTTCAGCTGCAGGATGACAGGCAGAGGACAGAAAACAACATCAGAGGCTCTTTCACCTCGATCATTTTGTCTTTTAGTGATTTTCAGGAATTAAACCCTCCAAGCGTCCCATCATTCAAACTGATGTTAGAAGGTGGTGTTGAAATAAATCCTCCTTCGGTGGAAACAGTGAAACACAAACCGTCATCAGTCGATGTCTCATCTTTAAGCCGTCTGACATTTGGTGTTATCTGTAAACTTTTAGAGGAGACGCCTTTCTTTAAATGTGGACACTTTGTGAGACGCCTCCTGTGATCTTGAGGGATCTGAAACAACATGTGTGGAGATAAGCGTGACCCAATCTCCTCCACCGTCCCCTCTCATCCCTCCTCAGTCCTATCTCCTCATCTCTGCCTGCGCCTCATCCCATCCGCCTCCTCCAACCTGCAGCACTTCACCCTATCCCGCTTTCCTCCGCATCTTTGAACCCGCTTATCTTCAAACCCCGTCATCCTCATCATCATCTACACCTCTCTCACATCTTCTGTCCCACCCCCACCCCCGTCTGTTCTCCCTTTAGTGCTTCAATCAAAATCATTTTGTCACTGTGAAGTTGTTTCATGAGACCTGCTCTCTTCAGGCCTGCACTGCCCCCAAGTGGTTGAACAAAGACAAAGCCCTGATTAGCTCTGCTCAGCATAGATCGGGGGGGGGGGGGGGGGGGGTGTATACAGCAGGGCTCCTGCAGCTTCAAGTATGTTAAGACTTTTTAATTTCACTCCCAAATAACTATCAGAACAACTTGAATGGCAGAGGGGCCTGTCTGACCACCTGTCTGATAAATTACTTTATAACCAATAAAAAAAATTAAATTACCTGACAAAATGATTTATAAAATCCTACTTTCTGAGTTTCAGTCAATTCCAGATTTTTTAAGGGTGTTTTAATCTAAAAATACAAAAAAAAGTGTATATATATATATATATATATATATATATATATATATATATATATATTTAGTTACAAATAAATGTATTTGATTTCTTTGTAAGGACTCAAAGGTTTTACAGTGTGTGTCTGTGGGTGTGAGCATGGCTGGAGGGTTTTAGGGGAGCTGAATACGCTCGTATTTGTACCCTCTGGCTCTTCACGGTCATGCTGCTGGGCAGGCGGTACCGGTGCTTTCAGGCCTGTACCGCCGGGTTCAGGGACCACGCAGTGTTCTGTGTGACTGGTGCGTGAGGTTAGCTGGTACCGGGATAATGTCTGTGCTCTCAGAGATGTGCTCACATCTCCCACCACAGCGATAACGGTGCAGCTTCAGGTATGAAAGTGGAACAACCCCTGACAGAAACAACCTTTTCAACACAGAACTCAGAATCACTGTGGACTTATCAAACCATAACAAAGTTGCAACAACTTTAATTTGAATTGGAATAACAGAACTGAATAAATGAAGTGAAGCTGCTGCAGATGGAGGCGTTCAGGCTCGTGTACGCTGAGAGGCAGAGTGAGAGAATCACTGCAGTTAAACAGAACGCAAAATAATCTTTTTTTTAATCTTAATTCTGTTGTTTTAATGATCACCAGGAGCCAAAACTGTAAATGAAATTAAAGTTTGATTAACTGCGCAGCCTGCGAGGTAAAAAGTGCAGATTTATGTAAAGAACAAAATGAAAGATTTATTATGTTGCTGTTCAGGACGCTTCATTAAGTGCCTCATACTCTCATGCTGACGCTGTGAAACGGGCTGCTCGCATTCATTTGCCTGATAAATGTGATGAAGGCTAATAAAGGTATTCGTGGACTGTTCGAGGGTTCATGTTGACCAAACTGGAGGTACAAAGGTGAACGTGATTAAAGCAGTAAACATGCAGGTCCTGGCGTGCGGCCCACAGTGAAGCTGAGCCCTGACCTCACAGGAAGTCCACGAGAATAATCAAACCACGCAGTTTGTTTTGTGTTGCTGTTCGAATAACTTCCTGTTTTTTTAACTTGTTCTTTGTGGTTTTTTCTTTATTTGCTTTCTCGTTACATAAAATGAAGAACGAGAGCAGTGAAGAATGCCTCTAATGTAGAACGCCAGATTAGTGATTACAGTGATTAATGAGCAGAACCGCAGCGCTCAGATGTTCCTGCGTTTAAAGCAGGAAAGGCCCCGCAGACCTGTGCAGTCGTCTGGACGGTGTGTCGGTGAGGTTTCTGTGAAGGAGACGGACTGTACCCTGAAACCGGCCCCAGGTGTGTCTCACCTGTTTGAGAGCCTCCTGTTTGCTCTTGCTCAGCTCCTCGTATTTCAGTTTCCACTGACTGAGTTCAGCCTCCAGTCTCTCGATGCTCTTACTCAGAGCCAGCTTGTCTCTGCAGAGGAACCACAGACAGCATGAATAAGTCGCACTACATTTCCCATTATTTATGCCCCGCCTCAGCTGAGCTGTAAGGTCGGCCTGCTGCATGCTTCATGTGGTGGATGCAGACGGTAGAAAGAAAATAGTTCCTACAGAAAACTGCTCACAACAGGGTTAGCTTATCTAACGGGCCAAGTGCCCGTCGGGCCACGAGAAGGCTGATATCTCCCAAACTGAGGTCAAACCAAAGGTCCGGGGGCCAGAATGGGCCCTTCAAAGACTGCACTCTGGCCCACTGAATGATTGTGGTAAATGTGAAGGAGGGCATCACTTTTGGACTTTTAACTGTGTTTCCATGTTTTACACCCCCCCCCCCCCCCCATGGCCGTTCATACTACACCAAAGTAATGACATAAAGTTTTTTCACCATCTGCTGCAGACGTGTTTTTGTTTTTAACGATGGCTCCACAGGAAAAAGGGCATTTTCTGAGCTACCACAACTTTCCCCATAATTGTACACATTTCTCACAATTTAAGAATGGCGCTGATTTCTTTATCATGTAGAAAAACTGAGACGTTCTGTTGAGACTGGACTTCTTTATCTTATCTTAAGATATCTCGGAGATTAAATTCGCTGGTCTGGTTCATTTTTCAAATGATCACGATCTCATTTCAGTCGGGTTTTATTTTTCAAACTTAATTTACTGAGAACAACATATTGAAACTCTTTCTCACAGCACGAGGCGGTGATGTGACTGCAGGCTGCAGTTTTCAGCATGAGAAGCAGATTTTAATTCCTCTGCAGCAGAATTTAAAATCTGTCTGCAGAATTCGCCCGATCAATACTCATACCAACTTCCAGAGGAGCCGACGTAGGAATACGGGACTCGGTGTCGGATCTAAAGATAAAAATATAAAGACGGAGCGGTGTAATAATTCTGGGGGAAGGTACCACAGCCAGATTTCTCAGGCACATGACTGATCAAACATGTGCAGCTTCTTTATGCTTGTTTTTTCCAGAGCAGACGAGAGAATGAAGACTGCACTGACGTGACTTCAGCACCGTCACTGAAACGCCCTTCAAAATAAAATCATACAGACTTGTGTTATTTTGAAGTACATTACTATCATTACAGCTGTGGCTCGCTCATTAATTGCAAGGTTGGTAGTTCGATCCCTGGCTCCTCCAACCTGCATGCCAAAGGACCCTTGGGCGAGAAACTGAACCCTGAGTTTAATCTGAGAGAATGTAAGTGCATGTAAATACAGATCTTCCCTGATGACAGCCTTCATACTGATGCTTCTGCACGGGCAGTCCGGGACTTCCTGTCTCTTACTCTCGCTCTTTCAGCAGGACTTTCTGGGACTCGTCCAGGCGAAGCTGCAGGGCGTTCAGTTTGCTCGAGTCCTCCTCCGCTGTCCCCATGTCCTCCCACAGCTGCCGGCTGCGTTCCTGCCGGCTCAGACAGGAAGACGAGCGCGAGCCGGTCGGGTTGACGCCGCCGCGGCCGTCCCAGGCCTCCTGAGCATCGGCGCCCGGAGCTCGGGAGCGCAGGACTGAGTCGAGCAGCTCCAGGTCCTGACAGAGAAGGAGACAAAGACGGAGGAGAAAATGAGACCAGGAGGCCCGTCTGGTGGTCAAGAGGCTAAACTGCACACAGATTTAATACTGACAGGCAACAAAACCCAGAGAAAGACAAGAACTGTGCCCGTTTCATCAGACGGCTTTCTGAGGTCGCTGCCAGCTCTCAGCTCTGACTGGATTCTCCCGGCCAAACGTTTTCACACTGGACTTTTTTTAATGGCCTGAACAGAAATTAATTTGGAAGTGTGGGGCTTTTCCCCCTCCCCGCACAGTAAATCTGTCCCCTTTGGCACTCAAACAGTAAAGATCTGAACGTTTCTCCTCCCCGCATCCTTCACAGCATCTGCAGATGTAAAACAAAACTGCGCGTCTCCCACAGGCTTCATAACTCTGCGTGTTTCTCTAAGATATCCATCACGCTGCCTTCAAGAGCTCCTCAAAAGTAAGGAAATTCTGGCACGAAAGCCGGGAGCATCGCAGGTAATCGGCCATAAACTGAATGTGCTAAGATTTACTGAATCAGGGCCAATCAATCAAACTGATAGAACCTGTAAACCAGGTGGTGGCGGCGCTGAAGAAAAGAGGGGATTACCCGAATCAGCCGGATACAGGAGACCAGGAACGTCTCTATGAATCCACTTTCTGAGCCATTAAACAGACGATATTTCAGTCTCCACCTGCCTGATTTATCAATAACCCCACGTCATTTCCAGTCATTCATCTTTGAGCTTAAGATTTTAATTCAGCAGCTAAAAACGGTTTTTAGTCACAATATCAGATCCCAACATGGTTATCAGGGCCACAAATATTCTTGATATTAATAATATCACCAGATAGATCTCCTCAACTTTATTCATCAGTATTGCTCCTACAAAGGCACACAGTAATAATGCAGAGGGGAGCGCAGCGGTTAGCACTGCTGCCTCACAGCAAGAAGGTCTGGGTTCGAATCTGTGGAGTTTGCATGTTCTCCCCGGGTCTGTGTGGGTTCTCTGTGGGTACTCCGGATTCCTCCCAAAGACATGCAGTTAGCGGGGTTAGGTTAACTGCTGAGTGGTTGTCTGTCTCTCTGTGTTGGCCCTGCGACAGGCTGGCGACCTGTCCAGGTGTACCCCGCCTCTCCCCCATGACAGCTGGGATAGGCTAAATAGTTTCTCCTGGTTCATGAGACACAGGACGTGAATGCTTTTAGCAGGTATCGCCTTCCTTTAGTCCCCCATAAAGACTGTGGGTAACCTGAGGCTGCAGTTAAGCAGCTACTGAAAGAGAAAAGACGCATGCTGAACTGTACGGTACTGTGCTGGTACTGGACTGATCATCTGGACCTGATCATGCGATGGGCATTCTGGGCACAGGACCAGGAGCCCGCACACAGTCAGGGGCCATCCAAGAAGCAGGAAACAAACCAATTAGTCTTGAAAGCACGTTACTAAAAACATGCCTATATATTTTTCAAAGTAAAATGATTTAGAGTCGTTACCTGTGCTCATTTCTCCCTTAGCTGCTGAGGGAAAGAGGGAGCAGTGACTTCCCAAACGAATGAAAGGAGGAGAAGTTGTTTTAGAAAATGAAAGCAGGAAATGAGACTGAGGAGAGGAGGAGACCCTGATCCCTGACAGACTTTTTGTTCAACAAAATCAGGATGAAACTGTATTGTAAGAGTTACTTTTCATACAGAGGCAATTAAATTTTAATTATCTGTATAAATACACGGCATCTTCCTCTTCTTTCAGCTGCTCCCTTCAGAGGGCGCCACAGCAGATCATCTGCCTCCATCCCACCCTATCCCAGCATCCTCCTCTGCCACACCAACCCTCTGCATGTCCTCCTTCACTACATCCATGAACCTCCTCTGGGACTTCCTCTTTTCCTCCAGCCTGGCAGCTCCATCATCATTGTTTTCCATCTTTTAAGGCAGCGCCTCTAGAGGGCAGCACGGCCGCAGTCACCTATCTCCCCATGTTCTGTTGATTGTTCTTATTGTCTTTGGATGGCTGTTCTGGAGCTCTTTAATTTCCCTGACGGAACTCTCCCAAAGGGATTAATAAAGTTTAAGCTAATCTCTGATCTAATCTATTCATCCTTTGTCCAGTATATCCTTCCTTTGTCCATATTGTCAGTACTGCGAACCCCCTACCATGAACTGCAAATACTGCAAATGAAAAATTGTAGCAATGCTAAAATCTGCCCAACAGGACCTCATCAGGTCAACCTCTCTGTGTATGCACCCACCCACGCACTCTGCATAGATCCATGTTTTAGACAGAGAGGTCTGGGCAATAAAACACTAATTATCACAGTTTAATTATGGTGTATGTACAGTGTTGAATAAAGCTGATGCATGTGTGCATAGCTCACACCGTAACCACCACCTGTTTGACCTGTTGCCCTCTGGCAGGAGCTGGAGGTGCTTCAAAACTCAAATCATCTGACTAATGGAGGCTTTTCCCCCGTTGGACTCTAAATCAACTGAAAAAAAACTGTAACCACAATATTTTTCTACATTCACTGACTTACACATGACAGAAGAAACGCACACATGCTTGACATATAGAGCTTTTATAACTAAACACTATTTAACTTCTCAACAACCAGAAAAGGTTTAACTTTCCATGAACGTCTGTGCAGCAATGCAGCATCACCACAAAAGGACCAACAGCAGGGCGCCTGGGTGGCTCAGGGGTGGAGCAGGCGACCATATTCATATGCCGCGAGTTCAAATCCCGGCTTCCCTCGTATCTTTCCCCCATTTCCTGTCTGTCTACACTGCCGATAAAAGCCGCTGTGGCCAAAAAAAAAAGAAAAAAGGACCAACAGTACACTTTACCTTAAAAAACAGGCCAGTTCTGGCCCCGGGGCCTCATGTTTGACACCACTGCCCTTTGACTCTGGCAACACTTCTGACTGAGCAAACAAGAAAGAAAGCACCACAAGTAGAGGAAGAGTCACTGAACAGCCGCAGAAAGAAAAGACAATTCAGATGATGTGACCGTCATACACCTACAGTCTGGATCATTTAAGATGATGACAAACCCTCCAGCGTGGCTGACCCACAGCAAAGCTAATACACAAGCAGCGTCACACATAAGCTGCGTGACGAAAAGCGACAGAGCATCCCGGAGCACGCTCTTTCCAAACTCATCATTTCTGAAAGGTGAGTTCAGCCAAATGGAAAACAGAGTCGTGATGCTGCTGCTGCCATGACAGGTGATTCCCAACAGGGGGCCCCACTGTGCAGCACATGTCTGTAAGACAAAGCCACTGCCCCACATGTGGAAGCACTCAGTGAGCGAGAGCAGCAGAACAATGGAGGGAGACAGGAAATGAGGCTGAGCTGTGTGTGAGCAACAGCGAGCCACTGTTCCAAGACCACCTCTGCTGCCTGCTGACAGACACATAATCATGGTTTACATGCAACCCTACAGCCCAAACATGTGTGTGTGTGTGCAAAGAAACAGAGGGACCCACCGCCGCTATAAACAGCAGACAAACCGCTCAAATCCTGCGTTTGATTGCAGCCTTCAGTTTTTCCCGATCAGCTTAGATCCAAGTTTAATGAACTCAAACCTACACGCATGGACGCAACAACACTCAGGAAGGCTGCGGTGCTTAAATGATGCTCTGATGATACTAAGGAGGCCAGAGCAGGCCAAAAAACATCCCCTACACCACATGTTTCAAACTCCAGGCCAGATCTGTCCCACCGATCATTTCAGGTTCTCCAACACTGCAGTCAGAGATCTGCAGGTTTTTATGTGCAGCTGCACGGTGCAGGTGAAAAACTAAATCTCAGATTGATTATTCGCCCCCACACTGCCAGCAACTGTGCTTGGCACAACTGCAAAGCAACTTGTTGAATTTCTGCGCATTTGTTTTATGTGGACCACACTGAATGTAAGAAGGCTGTTTGTGATATGCAACACCATCCGAGATATTATTTTTATTTAACAGGTCAGTGAACTACATGTCCTCGATGTGGTCCCGGCTTCTCACTGCGGTAGTGAACCTGACTTAGACCCCCCTGGTTTGATCATTCTCTCCCATATAAAAGCAAAGAGTTATAAATGAGTGATGTGTGATGTCTCGGTGGAAGGATGGGACAGCCTTTCTAACTCAGCCGCATGTTGCAGTGGGACTGAAGGTGAAGGTTACTGTTGTCCCCGGTGAAAATCGGACCCTTGCAGGCGGCAGAGAGTTACTATCAAACATAGAATGAGATCCTGAATGATTTAAGTGTGAGGAGAGGGGGAAGGTCCCTCGGCTGCTCAGAGGATGCTACAGGACAAATGCTCATTTGGAAGGATGGTAATCCTGCTTTTCCAGGACAGACATTTTTGGACCTATTTTAGTCGCATTATTCATTACCCAGTGAGGACTGTTATTAATGACAGCAGAGGGTTTAAAACCCTCCTGCTGCACGTACAGGTACAGCTCATATTAATAAAAACCAAGCAGCACTTCCATAATTCAGCAGAATCAAACTGAAACAAAGCCGAAGAGATCTGCCGTCCTGGATGAAGCCATCTGTCACCGATTAGACCCTAAAATCATCCAAGATTTATGTCAAAGGAAACAAAACCTCCACGTGACGCTGCAGGATCTCTCTGCATCTGTATGTGGCAACGCGATGACGTTTGGGGTTAAAGGACATGTCAGGCAGGGTCACGGGCTGTTCCAGACATTTCCAGCAACGTTTCACAGTCCCTGTTAGGAATCCGGAGGTGATGCCAGGCCTGGAGTGATGGAAACTTCATGGATTTCAGTGGACTGTCCCCTCTAGGTCACGGAAATGCTGTTCCCCAAAGCGAGTCAGTTACAGTACCGGCTCCGGATAAGATTCTGGAGGGAGCTCGGTGTAAAGTCTCTACTCCTTCATGTTCAAAGGAGCCAGCTGAGGTTGCTCTGGCATCTGATCAGAATGCCTGGAGGTTTTACAGGTATTCCCAACTCAAAGGAGACCTCAAGGCATACCCAGAGCTCACTGGAGAGACGTTTTATCTGATCAGCCCTGGAAGCATGTTGGGATCCTCTGGGACTAACTAAAAGATGCTTCTTGGTAAAAGAACGTTTGGAATACCTGCTTAGCCTGCTGCCATCTTTGAATAAGAGGAAGTGGATGGATGGATGGATGGATGGATGGATGGATGGATGGATGGATGGATGGACGGACGGACGGACGGACGGATGTTTTGTCGAGGTTCCTGTGTGACGGCCCTCCAATCTGTAATCCATGCAAACAGTGCGTTACACAGACATACGGATTTCCTTTGTTCCTCCTCCTCACACTGCAGCTGCTTCTGTTTGCTCATTAAAAATGCTTCTGTGGGATCTGTTCCTGCTTCTGGATTTCGCTCTAACAAGTGACAGCCGGTCGGATGCACTCCGCATGGGTGCAAATCTCCTGAGAGACGAGTCTTCAGTTGATTCCTGGCCTGCAGCACTTTCACTGCACAAGATCAGAGGGAGAGCTTTGCAATATTTCAGTTTGAGACAAGAAATCATGCTGCGAAATTCAAAAGGGAAATGTTTCTGGACAGACAGGAAAACACCCTGTTTATCAAACAATGAACGGCAGCCGGGACCGAGCCGGGCTCAGTGTGGAGCGCCTTTGGCAACATACTATCAAGTATGAAGAATTTCAATTTCTGTGTGTTATGAGCAAAGTCTGAGAGAACAAGCCAAATCAGGATGTTTTAATGCCACAAAGCTGAAGAACAACAGTAAATATTGAGGGTTCGGGTTTTCGGACCATTACCTGTCTCAGTTTTTTGGTGAGGCTGCACATGTATTCTTCTATTTTGATTGGGTTACAGCACCACTAAAACCTGAACATTACATCAGCCCCCAAAAACAGCAACATATCATAACTGCTGAAGTTTGGATTATTTGAGCGATCAGAGGTTTTTAGTACAGAGCGGCTCCACGGAGCACTTCAGAGTGAATGAAAGGGTGAATTACATCCTGTGATGTTTAATGCTTTAAGTCTTCATGAGTGTGAAGTCAGCTCTTTGCTTTAGATTGAGATATTCTGCATGAATGGGCTGACAGAGAAGGAGTACTGCAGTATCTGCAGTATCATTGAGCCCTCTGGGAGAAGCAGGCATGATTAGTGTTCATGTACACAGCCAGAGGGTACCCATACTCCAAGTGTCTCTTAAATAGGACATCCTAACACACACACACACACACACACACTTCTGGTGCTATAACAGGGGTGTATTTTATCATGGTGGAGACACAGCAGCTGGAGTGGCCTACATTCACTGAGGCTCAGATCACATGTAGCAGCCGAGGATCGGAGCGCTCTGATACGAGGAACACGGACGCTCCATTTCAGACCTCCATCAGTGCGTCCCCACCTGCACCTGCATCCAGCTCAGCGCCCTGTCACCTCTAACAGCCTGACTTACTACTTTGCACAGCTGCTCCATTTAACAGCTGTAATTACATTTATTGACTAACTGCTAATCTTTACCAGCACTTAACAATGTTATCCATAGATTTAGCAAGGAATTTCCATTTTACTTTATAATACTTCAACTACATCCTGTTCAGGTCCACTCAACCCCTTTCTTATTGGCTGATTGATTTTTTTTACAGATTACATCATCTGCCTGCTCGGTCGGGCATCACTGATCTCCGTGGATGGATCTAGCATGAGATCCTTGGTGCACCAGGCAAGCAAGTGTCCAAGTGAAAGACAGAAACTGCCGAATGGAACCATCTCTGTGCAAGTTAACATTCGATCACGAATCATTCAAGTAAGTCCGTCACGTTTTAAAGCAGGAGCGGGTCACTGATTTTTCCCAGAGGGCCACATAAGAATCACCAACAAGCTGAGCTCAGTTCTGCTCAATATTACCTCTTTATAAAGTGCTTCAGGCACAGCAAAAACATTTTATCACTATTTCATCAACAATTGTGAACAAAATGTTTTTGCAAAATTTCAAAGACTTTAGTTTATATAAAGCGGTATTGTGACTTTGGCTGTAGGTGCAGTTTATCAGATCTTTTCTCTGTTCAGAGATTAAAATCAAGTCTGTTTGGGCTTCAGCACGTGCATTAAAGTCAGGTCCGATGTGTGAGGTGGAAATCCGAAGGACAGCGATAGTCACAGAGGATCTGTGTTAAACCTCATCACTGAGAACGTCTGTTCACAGAAGAAGGCAGATCCAAAGAGCACCAACCTGGACCTAAAGCTTAGTAACAAAGTTCTTGTTCTGTTTGCAGATTTGTTTTGCAGAGGTTCAGATGTCCATTCCCACTCTGCATCGGTTCTTGCATTTCTCGTGATCCAAACTCTAATCCTTAGAAACAGCAGTCAACATCAACTAAGCACACGGATTTACCTCTGACTTCATAAATAATTGCTTACAAGTCCACGTTAATAACTACATTCCTTTTTTTAACGTGAGCTGATGTTGGGTGCCACGGTGGCTCAGTGGGTGAGCAGGCGACCGTGGTGCAGGTGGCCCGGCTTCGCGTCTGACCCGTGACCCTTTGCTGCACGTCTTCCCCCATCTCTCTCAAAACATATCTTTAATGTGAGACGACATCTTTCGGGGCTCTCAAACCCACATCTCTCATAAAAGAAGAGAAGCTGCATTCACTGTCTGTGGGAAAATTTAAACAAGAAAAATAGAGTGAATGATCACAACAGAGTGTTTGGTGGCTGAAATGGGACAAACTGCACCATCTATCCATCCATCCATCCATCCATCCATCCATCCATCCTCTTCCGCTTATCCGGGGCCGGGTCGCCCATCCCAAAACTCCCGAAACTACATGATGTATACTTATTTACGTTTGAATCCTAATTTCCCGCTGACCCCTCAGAGGCTGGTCAGTGACAACAAACATGTGGCCCGCGGACCGCGTAAAGCACAGGTCTGCACAGGTGGGATCTAAGTAAAGTAAAATTTCATCTGAAGAGCACGTTTCAAGATGAACATCACAAAGTGCCTCACAGCAAAATTCCAGGTCATCAAAAAAAGCCGTCTGTTCACTGACATTTAGAACTTTACTTTAGGCCAAGAGTTCAGCAGGTTAACATCTGCTCAGCAGCTCCAGAGACGTGTACAGAATTGCATGGAAATGCATCCAAGATGCTTCATTTAAAACAGCGCATGTGAAACTAAGGTTTGCATGAGACTAGGGTCAGCAGATGTGCAAAGACTCTGTACCTGTACAGAGGGTGAGCAGCTGGAGCTCGTATGCATAAACAGCATGAAGGGAACTTTTAGCAGAAAGTTGACCAATTTAATTGTGCAGGTATACAGAAGAAAAACACCAGCTGATCCAATAAAATCTCATCTGAATGCACACTCACCTTTTGTTGACCCATCTTCTGCCTGTCCAAGTCCACATCCCTCACTGGTTCTGGTTCTGGAGATCCTGGTGGTCCCTCTGCCACCCTGTCCAGCTTGCTGTCAGCGTGGACCTGAGAGGAAGAGGAGGAGGAAGCTGGGGAGGAAGGGGGGATGGATGGAGAGGACGAGGAAGAAGCACCGCGAGGGTGCGCAGGCGAGGAGGACGGAGACGCGGTGGACAGAGGAGGGGCCGTGTCGCCGCGCAGACGCAGCGTCTCCTGCCGTAGTGTCTCGTTCTCCGAGGCGAGCTCCTGCCGCTCACGCCGGACGCTGGTCAGCTCCTTAGTGAGGGTGTCCAGCCGCTGCCTGAGCTGACGGACCTCGTCACGCGCTCGGTTACGCTCCGCACGAACCTGGGAACAAAGACAATGATCGGGCGACGGTCGCTAGACCTCTACAAGTCCCAAATATACAATCTTATGTTAAAGAGGAGGTCTGGTGACTTCTGAAAATGGAAATCAGCTAAACTATCACTCGGCACAAGGCTCTGTGGTATATGATGCTATATTTGTATTTAAAAATGAGAGCCACATTTCTACACACTGAATTATGCGCAGTAACTGTTTATACCTGAGTACCAAATTTCATCGTGATAGATGAAAAATTCACTGAGACATGAATTTTAAATTTCACCAATGATGAGAGGGATCTTTTTGAACATTTTTGTGGTGACCTTGACCTTTGACCTTGAAAATGACACTATATGTTCTTGGGCCACTAAGGCATATTTCCACAAAGTTTCATCAATTTAGGTTCAAAACCTTTCGAGTTATATTGTTAACAGACAGAAACGAACGAACGGGGTAAAAACACGACTTCCCTCCGACTGTCGGTGGGTGAGGTAATAAATCCATTTTAATGTCATCATAGAAAAAGGAAACGAGCTGTACTTGTCAATGAGTGTAAGGAACGAGAGCTGAGAGACTAAAAGTGTAACTAACACATTGGGAGGTTAAATTAGTGTAACGAATTAATATTTCCGCTCTCAAATATCGAGGGAAGCAAAGTTCCGGTTTAGTCCCGTTCATCTGTAGCTTCAGTGGATGCAGCTGCTGATGGTTTCACATCGTTTTTAAACACAAATATTTAAGCCCATCCCCTGGTCTGCTTTATGAAACCGGGGCCAAAAACAGGACACTGCATGCACACCCTTACAGAGCTAATTTTATCCCACCTTGCTCCACTTCTCCCTCCAGTTGGCGGTGCAGTCCGACCACCACCTCATGGTCTTCTCCATCTGGGCAGCTCTGGCCCGAGCCTCCTCCAGCTCTCTGAGCCTCAGCTCCTCCCTGCTCTCCCAGTCGGCTCCGGCTCCGTCGCCCATGGCTCCAAGGGAGCCGAGCCCGAGGCCCCCCAGCCCGGGCGAGAGCAGCAGCGGGGGGCTGGAGCTCGGCGTTTCTCCCGTGGGGCTGGGGGTGTGGGTGAGGCTGTCCGGGGAGCGAATCCCCCTGTCGGATCCCAGACCCAAGCTGCACAGCAGGCTGCCTCCGGCGGACTTACCGCCTTCGGACAGGTGGGGGCTGGGAGTGTGGTTCATGATGGAGACGATGGGGTGAACGAGGACACAGAGAATCAGGAGAGCATCGTCTTCTGCAGGCACTGATCAACCTGGAGACAGAGACACAGAAACAGATGAGTCAGTTCATCTGCAGTTTGAAAACGAGCTTCATCTGAGAATAAATGACTGCAGGGCGGATCAGGAGAAACATCAGTCGCACTCTGCAGAGGAAAGCCCAAACCTATGGACATCCAGAGAGGCTGGAACTGCTGCACAAGACTGAGCCTCGCTCTGCTGCTTCCACTGCTCCATGAACAACAAACAGCCACGAGATCTCAAACAGAAACACGCACAGGATGACGGAGGCCTGATCCGCATGGACACGAGTCGTTTTTAAAGCTCAGCTTCATGGGGCCATACCTGAATACCTCAGCCTGACGGCTCTCTCATTCACAGCAGTGATCATGGCAGAGCCATCATCTCCACTTAGCAGCCTTTCACTGCTCTTAGCTCCTAATGAAAACTCTTTGGATGGTACTGTTCCACAGCAGAGGTCTAAGTTCATCTAATGAGATGCAGCACCTACATGGGGTAAAACAATCCCCCCCTTTAATTTTTCAGTAAACTTAGCAGCAGGTGCAGTAAAGGTGCAGAGAGGTGCAAAGTTACTTGTATATGTGGTCACAACTCTTCAGTGTCTTCACTGATGCCCACAGTGACTCCACTGCAGATCGGGGCTCTGAGGGTAGATTCATATTTTCGTCCTCCTGATGTTCCAATAATCACTTGTAGATATCCAATGGCTGTCAGTATTTTTCTTTGGTGGATCTTAATAACACACATTTGTGCTGTAACGTCTGAATCTCCCTTCAGGGAGCCGATGTTGAACTGTGATCTTATCTCCGCTGTCAGTGCCAGGTTGGGTTGAGAAATCGTGAAGAAAAAACATTTTAAAAACACACCGTCTTTGGCTGTGGTGAAGTTGGCCTCTAAGACTCTGGGCCAAGAAAAGCTCCGGTCCTTCCTGCCCCCTCGCTCAGCCCCCTGCCTCTGCCGCCCTCCCCCCTCCAGAGGAAGTTCCTGAGGAGCTGTGGGACTGTGGGAACAACTCGCAGCGAAGCAGCAGAGGAGGAGAGGAAATGAAGCAGGTTTAGCATTAGCAGCTGGGGACTTAGAGGAGGGCAAAACCACTAATACAAACTCTTCGTCTGCCTCTGTTGCCCCCTGTTTGAACAGGTAACATGGTTGACCTTTAAAGGTAAAGGTCACAAACTGACAGCATAGTAGTATCCCATATTTCCCCACAGTCACTGCGCTACATCAGTCAAGCTGTTGGTGGCATGAAGTTAATGACCTACTGGACTTAGTGTAAAAATGTCTAAGTGGGCAAAAACCACTGAAAACACCATCATGTCTCAAACGAACTGCTACATTAAAGACAGATATCCTGGACATTCAACCTATCCAGGATATCGTTCCCTTGTTTGGCTTCTCTCACTCCATCATCTTCAATCAGGCTAGGGTTTTATTTTAAACCTGAGCACAGCCTATTAAAAATAATGAATTACAATAGTCCAGCCTAGAAGTAATAAGAAGATCATTTGTAACCTTCACTAATGCTGTTTCTGTGCTGTGATCAATTCTGAAACCTGACTGAAACTCTTCA
>JAVDPK010016698.1:3200-16888 GCA_034780415.1 Cichlasoma orientale
ACGACCCCCCAACTCCCCCGACTCTTTTTGTAAGTACATGTTTACATAGTGCAAATGAATGGTGTCAACTGCGGTGAAAATTGAACAAACAGTGCATTTTACAACGTGAGATTACTACAACATGTTTGCATCTCATCATGGTAGTTTGCTGGTTCGAGACTTTTGGATTATTTCACGTACATGTTTCTAATAGCTTTGAGCCACTGTAAGGTGGAGACCGTCATGTAGCAAGGACCCCGAAGGTTGAGTTTTTCATGTAGCACCTTTTCAGTAGTCAGTTTGGGAATGCAGAATTTTATTTATTTAGTTAGTTGTTGACCAAATTACCCTCGCATCAGCCGTGTCATATTAAAATGAGGACTATTGGAATACCTAGTTGACAGATTAGCTTGCAATCTCAGGAAAACAGAAAAGCCTCGAGCTAGTGAGCTCACAAACTAGTCCCCGAGTAACCGAACTTGGGTTGGAGGTGTTTAAAAGAATACGATTCTGAGGACGGCCTCGCAAGCTGTGAATGACGACAAAATGCATAGCTTAAGGTTTTCCGCACTGACGTGGTTAAAAATCTACCCGGAGCTGGCAAAAAGCAGTAAAGCTGTACACCTGGTGGCTCAATAACTGACAAAACATCCCACACACACTGAATCTTTTTAATATTCCTTCCTAATACGACATTAGCCGCCTTTTTGAGAACTTTGTTTAGGAAAGGACTTTTAAAAGTGAAGCCTGGCTCTGGATAAGCAGGTGTTTAGTGGAGCAGCGGTTCCAGCACTAACTTTAGACTTTAAGTGTTCATTTACATGTAAACCAATCAGTAAATGACTGAATAAGATCACTGCTCAAAGTTAATAATCTTACATTGACACAGTATTTTTTACCTCTTGCAGAATTTTCCATTGCATTTGTTTGTTCTGTTGCATTAGCTTACTCTTACAGATTCACTCTCCATATTGAGTGAATGTACATACGTGCATACGATGGCTGCTCTGAGGGTGACGTCTCTAAAGGTTTGCTGGCTGTAACATGGCACTGTTTCTTTAAAGAGCAGCAGAACCCGTAAAGCCAAACCCCCTCGAAGCCTGATGGGTGAAATAACCCGGGACCAGTAGGAGCGGTCCAGCTGATGTCGGTCTTAACGAGGATTTGTACTTGTAGATGCTGGCACAAATTTCCACTGGTGTTTCTCAGCGTAGTTTTATTTTGATTAAACACTTTGGGGGCTAAAGAGTCAAATCCCTGAGCTTTGACATCAGGGCTGTTTAAGGGATCATTTCTGACCCGGGACACGTCTGCTACCCGGAGAAAGAAGAGACTGCTTAGAGAGGCAGGCAGCACCTCACTGTTCTCCGTGCAGATAAAACCTGGTTTCATTTTTCGCCTTCCGTTCGTGCATTCCTGGACCGAACGGGCAATCCGTTGCTTACATTAGCTGTGCGAGCCTGGTGGAGACTGTACATATGAAAATGTTCTGATTATATTTGTATTTACTGACATCTTTTAGTGCTATGGTACAAATTTTATCCTCAGTGAACGTGGCAGTAAGCTTTACAGGTGCTGCAGCTTCTCTTAAGTGTTTGTTGGAATCCAAACAGCTGGCATCAGAAACAGATACACCCATCAGAGTAACGCTGAATATGAAGCCTTAAACATCACCACATGGTTGAGCAGGTTCGGGGTTTTAAAAGAGAACTTCCTTTTGATGCGTTGTAAATTCCCTATAAGCAGGGAATTCCCCACCAGATTGTTTCATTAATATAATGCATTATTATTAACACCACACCAGATCTGTTCAGCTTATCACTGGAAGAATAACCTTGGATCTGAAGTAAACCTTCACGACACTTGGCATACTGTAGCAGTTAGATGAACCACCTCGGCATTGATATCTCGAGCACGTGATCACATGTATTGTCACTACTGAACCCACCTTTAAGTGCAAAAAAATAAACTAGCGGGAGGATTTTACAGGAAGTTACAGATCGTGCAAAAATGCCAGGACATCAGGGTGAACTGCAGATGCAGTTCGGGGGGGGGGGGGGGGACTTATGTAAAATCAGTCTAGAAATATTCAGTTTCAGTGCCGGCCAACCCCATGTTCCTGGCAATGGATGCGACCTCGCTCACCCTACGACGAACAGAGCATCCCACATACGCCTCCTCACCACCGCCGTAACCCCGACACTGTTAAACAATCAGATTTAAAAAAGCACAATGTAAAAATGAGTGAATATTGTGACTTAAACATTCAGTACCTTAGAGGTTAATGAGTATGGTGAGAGTATGTAGAGATGTGTTACTGTCTAACTGGGTAAAGACTTGTTGCTGAATCACCCCTCCGTTACAGCATTATACTTTCAAAGGTGCCATCTTGCCATCCGCCTCACTGTTGAGTCTATTCTCTCTCTGAGTCTGCCATCTGCTCGCGCTGTGGCAGCAGTGAGTGGGGATCCAGCTACACTGACACTAATGTTGATTGTTACCTACTTTTAGAGCTCCGGGCTGCACTCAGCAGGGCATGACTGTGTGACATGTGGAAGTGTTGACTATTATTACATATATGGTAACAGAAATATGTATAACGATAGGCTCGTAGAACAGGCATGCAAAAGCATTATTGCATTATCTGTGAAATGTATTTACCAATCTCTGAGTGTCGCTTTTTTTAAGGTACCCTGTGGAAGTTTTGACCACCACTAGCACTATGGAGCAGATCAATGAATAAATATGGGGTGTATGATTTTAGGTATAAAAAGAGCTTAAGAGAGGCTGTTGCTTATCATCTAGCTTGTGGTTTAGAAATAGTCGCGCTAAAATGGAACTTGTAGGGTTTAGGAATAAATCTAGGTGCTAAACTGGACCTGATAAAGTTTCAAAACCAACTCAACATGCAATGGCCTGTGTAATTGTCCGACTTCTGACATTAAATCTCCAAAACTTGAAGTGAAGTGCAGAGACTGAGCTGATTTGTGCAAATTAAGAAAAACCACACATGTAAAAGGACATTACCATAGTACTGTCTGCAGTTGCTGCAGGCAGCAGCAGCAAAGTTTCTGAGGAGCATTGAACAGAATCTCATCCTCCTCCCGGCTGTAGAGTCCTCGGATTGTTAATAAAGCACCTCGAGGCGGTCAGGTTTGATTTGTGATCGGATTTGAGCCGTCAGTGCAATCTGTATAGCATGGCTACATTAGCCCCACAGGGTGAAAGGTTACCCAACACCGCCTGCTCAATATTAAAACTACAACACTTTGTTTACAAGAAAACTCCACAGGGTACATGTAACCTCTCACTAGTACACACACACACACACACACTTTATATAACTCCAATCCTATTTGCATTCAAGAAGGAGCTACTGTATTCTCAATGCAAACAAAGCCATATTGCATGGATTAGTGTTTACATGTAAGTGATTTACTATACCGATAGCCATAGCTTTACAGTACTCGAACCTGGCTGAGTGCAACCCACACGCTCTAATTGAGGGATCTTCTTTTGTGTACATTGCGCCCAGCTCGGCTGGGTTGTGTATATGAAATCGATAGTAAGTGAATGGTCAGAAACACCAGTACTGTTTCCTGTTGATACATTCCTGAATGTCCCTCAGACTGTGCAACCTGTTCTTTTCTATCCTCCTACTCCTCAGTGCAACCCGTGCTTCGTCATACAATGAAAGAGTTATGTCACTGAAATGTGTTGAAGCATGGCTGAACGGAATGTTTCCTGGCAACATTGTGACAAGATTAAAACAGCAGCGGACGTACAGTACGCTGAAATCAGGCCTCCTGTAGGCGTAGATCAGTTTCTGTAGCTGTGGGGATGCTGGTAAACAGGAAGCATGTCACCAGGTTTACCTCAAGAAGTGTTACACAGACACCATAGACTATATACAAAAGATGGGTATAGCCACCATGTCACCAACTGGTTCTCGACTGTGGCTTTATGGCGCCACCCAAGCTTTGATCCTTCCTTCTGCAACTGCACAATGGGATGCAAGCCAGAGTCTCAGAATGACTCGATTCAGTTAGTTCACCTTAAACACAATAGCTAGCCAAGTCTTGGCACAGCCCCCTATCAAGCCTACTTCACCCTCAGCTCCAGTCAGTTGTCAGAGTTCACCTGTCTTGGCTCCACACTCTTCTCAGACTTCTCTCATATCATTAACGTGAACAAACCTTCGGGTCCTTAAAATGGAAACCCTGAAGGCCATTGCCAATATTGCCCTATACAGTGCAGCGTTAGCCTTCACCCTGCTCTGCTGAGCAAACTGTAGACATGTTGTCTGAGGCGCTATATTTAGATCCTTTTCAAGACCAGCTCCACTTGATTGGAAGATGCAGTGGCCATAAAACACCTGCTCATCCGCATGCCTGACCACGACCTACCCTACCAACATAAGTATTGCAAACCAAAGAAGCACTTTAAGGACTTCACAAAAGACCACCTTAGCCATTGCAATATAAACCCCAGCTACCTTGAACTTTTAGAAACCTTTACCGTGGTGAGTGAAAAAACACCTTACACAAGAAATCAAAGAAGTTCCCAGTTGGCTTTAACCCAACATCTGGCTACCCTTGCAAGGTAGAACTAGCTCATCATCATAGACTTCTATGGAAAACTTGCTCCCTTTGCCTTCACTCAAGACATGCAGGCTACATCCATCTTTTATGTAGAGTCTATCCAAGAGACCAAGCCAATCAGATCAACAAGGCCATAACTCTTCCCTTCTATGGCTATTCTTTTCTATTCTTCAACTGAGTGCATGTCAACTGAATGTCCAGTAACTTCTTTGCTGTAGTATTAGGCAATGCTACTCAATGGATTTTTGTGCATTTCTTACCTTCTTTGATTTCTAGTATTCCTATGAAAGAGACAGAGTTAAATCTATTATATAAAACATATGACTAGAAAAATGGCAAACGAGAATGAACATAACTTTTATGGCAATGTTTAATTAAATATTAATTCTTAATGTATGTTTCAGTAAAAATACTTTCTCTTCTTAAGTGTAGAGACTTATTGCAGGGATGCAAGTATTATATTTGGTCTTTAAAGAATAACTTGTTGAAATTCTAGATGATGTAGAGTGATGCAATTCAATAAAACTATAAAACTGAAAACCGTGCTGTATGGCTTTGATATTAAATGCTGCTGGTTATTGAGAATTGTGCTTTTTTTTTTTCTTCTTCCTGTGGAAACGTTCTTGCAGATCTGTGTTCGACCTGCACGCACATTACAAAAAAGATATTATGGGGTTATTTTTGGAAGGTGTGGGTAATTGATGCAATTAAATAATCAAGGTGCAAAACCATCAATGTGTGGCTCTGTCAGGAAAGAAAATGGCAGTAAATGGGTCGCTCCCCCAGCATGGGCTCCAGAATAGCTTGTTAGCTCAGACATTTGTTGGACATGACATCAGTCATACAATGCAGAGTCTGCATAGCACTACATTAGCTAGTCAGCAAGAATCTCCATCAAGGTCTATGTACAGTTCTCAGCTCAAGCCGAACCTGAGCAAAAGGAAGGAGGCACCACCTTGTTGAACTATTCAGCAACTGCACCAAAAAAGTTAATTATTTACTAAATTAAATATTCAAGGAGGTAATCGATTAAATTAGCTAAAAAAACCAACCTCCTAGCTAATCCAGTTTGTCCATTTGCCCAACCCTGAAACAAACTGTGTTTGAGTGCGTTCAGTTATCCTCTAAGGCCCCCGTCACACAGGCTTAAAGACCGGTTGGCAACCGCCTGGCAACCACTGATGACTTGGGAACAAAGTGAGGATTCCCCAACCAGTTGCTGAGCAGTTGCAGGAGGTGGTTTTCAGTTGCTAGGTGACACTGGTCACAGAAAGGTAGATGGTGCTGCACCCAAAACCTCCTTATGATCGCTTTGGTAGCTTGTAGATTGCTGTGGTTGCCTGTAGTTTACATGGATGGAGCTGACTTGTCTGCAAACAGTTGCCAACGACTCATTAAACGATGTGAAACGGAGACGATTTGCCTTCAAAGTAAAAGTTGAACCGTTTGAAATGTGTTGTTTGCAGCCAGTAAGGCACAACTTTTACTTTTTCAATTGAAGGCAAACATTCTCAGTTTCTAGTTTGTCGCACTTTTTCAAGTCGTCCATGCAACCTACAGGTCACCACAGCAATCACAAGGATATTCTATGGGGGTTTTTGTGCAGCACGACCCTCTTTACAGCCGATTTCATCATGTGACAGTCAGCAACCGGCTGGTGAAAACACATTTTTAGCAGCAGGAGGTTACCAGGGGGTCACCAACAGGTAAAACTGTGAAAGTGTGCTAATAGATACTTGCAATGTAAAGTGTTTGAATCATTTTTATAGAACCAAGTGTTGTAACGCCAAATGATCCAAAGTGTCGGGTGCTGTTCAAACAGCAAATAAATGCACATTTAATAAAAAGTATACAATTTTTTTTATTCAGTTATCTTTTCATTAGTCTAATAGCAGCTAACATTACAAATTTCAAAATGTAGCTTATTCGTTAAAGACATTTAAAAAAAAAAAACGACCTATTTACATACTAAAAAACAAATATTCACGCACAGAAATGTAAAATTATCCTCTCCCCCCAATTAATGTTGCAACTTCATGCTACCCCTGTCATCTCAGTCTTTTATGGCTCCACAACAGGCCTTCCATTTCACATATAAACACACAAACAGGAAATCATGAAAAAGATTTATCATTTAAAAAGAGGGCATGTCTCCCTAATACATACCATTTGGCCTGTATGATAATATCGTTAAAGTTTTAATGTCACTTGATTATTTATGTTGCACTATAACACTCTGCCATTATCGGTATAAAGCTCTATAATTTAGAGCTTTATATTGAGAGTGGCAGCGTGTTGTAGGACTAAATGCACAAACTGCAGAAAATACCTGAGGATTTCAGTCAGATGTCAGCACGGCAGGAGGTACAGACAGAGGTAATCACATAGCAACAAGGACTAATTATCCCAAAAGTAAAAGTGAAAGTAACATCCTGTACCTTGAGGAGAGAGGCGGGATTGCTGGGTTCAGTCCATTAAATGTCATAAGCTGGGAGTTTTGAAGGGCTGCTTCACTGTTTGGGGCTCGTGTCCACGTGTTGTTAAAGAGCCATAACTCACCACAGGTTCTTCAGGGGATAGGAGAGCTCGGATTTATTCACCACCGTCTGTTTACGAAAAAACTCGGACCATGACAGGAGGTGGAGGAGTCAGATCTTTCCAAGGAGCTGCAGAACAGCGATGGTGGTGCTCTGGCCGAATATGAAGGCTCCGCAGATCAGGGTCACCACCCCCCAAACTGTGAAGATGACTCTGGAGAGAGGACACCAAGTGGTTCAGTAAAATCCTGCCTCCCATCTTAACCCACTCAAAGAAACTCATGGCGTAACAGTACTGGATTTAGTCTGACCTTTACTTTCAGCACTAAGCAAACCAATTATCACCTTTATTTCACCCTTCTTGCCTTACTTGCAGGCTTCTGTGCCTTAGGTTGCACTGTTTGTCTTATAGTAAAATATCAGGAGTTTGAAGGAGCTCATACATAAAAGTCTCTGAATAGATAAACAAACCAAACCAACATGTCACACTGGGTCAAAAGCAAAGCAGAAGAGGTGGGTATTAAGAGTGGATTTAAAATGGCCTTTCTATGGCATGTATGTGTGCATGTGTGGACAGCTGGGCGCGCTTGGTGCCTCGGGGGCCGCGTTCTCGGCTCGGGGGGGAGGCTGCTCATTGCCTCTGGTCTCTGGGCTCTTGCCCATTGATGCTCATTGATGCCATACACATATATGCAGCTGGTAGGCCTGTAGTGGTATAAGTAATGCTCCTTTGGAGCAGGAGGTCGGGGGTTCAAATCCCGACCACGGCATACTTCCAGTAAGGGTCCCCAGGCTAAACCCCCCATGCTAACCAAGCCTACCTAGGAATATGAGCAAGAGATACATGATTGAAGCCATACCAGTAATCCCAGGGTTACGTGAAAAGGATGTGGGACCTATGGATCCTTCGAAACCCAACATCCAAACTGACGGCAAAACAACTTGTGGCTCAGCGTTCCGTTTAGATTGACGAGGTACAACACAAAACGCTACGGCAAGGACGACAGGTCAGGGGGGAGATTTCATCACCCCCCGGGTACAGTTAGTGGCAAAAGATAAACTTGTGATGTTGATCAGTTTGCATGTTCTCCCTGGTTAATTGGCCACACAATTGGGTGGTTGTCTGTCTCTCTGTGTTAGCCCATCAGCTGGGATAGGAATGGGATAACCCATTTACAGATTTGTTGCCGAGTGGCTCTGTTAAACTGCCTTCATTCTAAGCAGAGTCCTGTGATTTTACGGCAGGCATCTTGGTAATGGTAATTATGAATTAGTCATCTAACGTGTGCATGTCTCTGCTAAAATGAACAATTGTAGCTGTCTCACTACAGACCAAGCTCTTTATTCTTCTAGTATATCATGTTTTTAAAGAGCTTACAGAAGAAACCTTAGACATACTGTAAATATGCTGACAAACAGCCACTCATCAGGCAGTTTCAGCTCTGTCCGTCTGTATGTTTACCTTACATTAACATTTAAATGAAGTTTGTACCTCACCTGGTCTTACAGGATACTGGCTCTGACTGCATGGCAAACATCAAACAGAGCCCTGTTCAAACACAAACAAATTTCAACCGGACGCATGCAATATTTGTCATAACATGCATCAATAACCAAGAGTGCTACCTGGGAAGATGAAGATGAAAAACGCGCTGATCCCTCCGATGATGCTGATGATCTTGCTGATGTCGGGCACAAACACGGCGATGAGCAGCGTCACGGTTATCCACAGGACCGTCAGCACGTAGCGGCTGCGGCTTTCAAAGCCCACCGTCACCACGCCGCAACGCTTCTGTCTCCAGCTGAGCAGCGGGTCCTGGATCACTGATCTGAGGAGTAGAAACGGATGTGCTTAAACAAGCGATACACCCGAGAACGATCTTGACGCAGCCGCTCGCTGTCTTTTGTAATCGAAACATTGTACTCCGTAAAGACAGTTGGGTGGTCAGTTTTTGTCTTTGCCTTTGTATCAGGTAAGATCTCTTAACTGTGAACCTTTAAGCTCAGATGACTGAGGATCATTGTGTTTAATTGGAACAGTGAGGAAAGTTAACAAGATTCAACTGAAGAGTCGCTGACCTGCCCAGCAGCAGGGTGATGGGATAGATGGTGATGATAGAGATGCCAAACAGCAGCCTCGCGATGAGCATCAGGACGTCACTGCTGGCGTACGACATTAAAATGTCAGGCCTCGCATCCCTTCCAAACGACAGGTACCCATAAACCCCTGCAACACAGGCACCAACAACTACAGTTTATCTGCAGCCAAATGACATCACCAAAAAACAGATACAATACATAAAAAATGATTTATAATGGTTTAATAGCGTGCATATACAACTTGGACATAAGCTACTGTGATGTCACTCGTTGGTTTATGAGGTCCTGGTTTTAATCTTTGATTTGAGCATTTTGGATATGGCTAATTTGTTCTGTTTGTTTTTTTAAACCAAACTTCACAATGAGTGGACCTGACTGAAAAACAAAGGTTGTCCTGCGGAAGCAATTCTTGCTGCAACTATTTGAGCAGTTACTAAACAGCTGTTTAAATTAAGCTTCATTTCAGTGGTCACTCGGATATAAAAACTCGCATGAATAGAATCACCAGTCAAAAAGGTAGCCAAGCCCCAAGGCTGCTCATCACCTTTTTTATTCTACATGGAACCATAAATTAAAAAAATAATTTAATGTTTAATTTAAGAAGACTTCCAACTAGCAGTTAAGACCATCAACTTATCAAAAAAAGGTTTACTGAGGTGATCAATCAAGTCGGAAGTTGGGTCATTTTCCCATTGACTTCCATGCAATTTGACTTCTTTTTGCAACCAGAGTCGTCGCCCTCAGTTTGGCATTAGAAAGAATCTCTGTTTAAAACACTTGACATGCCACAGTACGACGCCTGTGAATTAATTATTTTTTTGTGAATGTGTGGGAAGTTAAATCATCTAATTCTTTAATTCTTGAGTCGACTAAATATAAATGATAGGTGTAAAAGATTACATTTGATCTGAATAAGTGTGCTCAATCAAATTATTTAAATTTTCAAGTGAAATGTTTTAAAATCTGATTTCTGTGGTTTCTGGATGATTTACTGCATATTTCCTCATAGAAAGGGTTCGGGCTGCTTCGACATGGACTTTGCCTCAGGCTTGACAAGTGGCCTTGATTACAGGTCTGATTAAAACCAGCCTAATTAATTTGTTGAATCAGTTCATTTTTCACAGGGCTCAACAAGAGTTGCTGGATACTCAGAAACCACAAAGGGAGTATTTGATGGTTAATTAGATCTTTCAAATGGTGTAACGCAGTGGTTCCCAAAGTCAAGAATGCTGCAGCCCTCTTAAAAACCAGAAAATCCCATCCCACCCCCCCACCCCTCCCTCCCCCAGGGTCATCTAATAGCTCCGGCCTGTGAAATCTAGAAGCCTGTCTTCACTCTCATCAAAACACAAGAGAAAGTGATGGATTTACTTGAAAATGTGCTTCAAAAAAACATAAAACAACACAGGTTGTTAGCTATAAATTGCTAATAATACCCATTCAGTGCTAATGCCAATCTGTGACCCACTCGCCACTGGAGCACAAACTTCAATACAAGAGCAGTAAAGTTAGGTCAGAGTAATGAGTAATATCACAAACTAACCTCCTCCTGTTACCAGTTTTAATTCACTTTTTATATAAATAAATACATCTACATAAATATGTAACATACTGAATTTCTCCCCCCCTGCAGTACCTTCGCGGCCCCCTGGTGGGCCACAGCCCACACTTTGGGAACCACTGGTGCAGCATATAATAACTATAATATATAATATAACCACACAGCTAAAAAAAAAAAAAAAAAAAGGCTTTAATTAATGAGCTGAAAGAGTATAAGCTCTAAGATATCATCTCTACGTGGCTGTAGAGATGGGAAGCAGGAAGTCATCTGACCTGTGAGGGAGTAAATGATGAAGCAGAAGATCATGGAGACCACAGAGATGAAGACCCAGTGAGAGAGCCGCTGGTTCTCCAGGCTGCTGTAGATGGCGATGGACGCCTCGTGACACTGGAACAAACACAAGCACGTGAAACTCAATCACACTTCACGTATAGCTTCTTCTTTGTGGTCGAAGGGGACAATAACAGACAATCCCCGGACACATTAAGCCAAACACATCAACCGGGGACCAGTTGCTGGTCAAACAGATTATGTGCCTCTGTAGCAGGCTGCATCGGATTATCCTTCTCTGTATGCATCTCAAAGGTTCAGCCTGGGTCTTATTGTGTCTGATCTTTCTGTGTCTATCTTTCCAGTGTGATGAACTGAGGTAGGAAATAAAAGAAGGTGCTCTGTCAAGGGCACAATGGGGCTGAATTAAACCTTCATAGATTTCAGGATACAGACTCTTGTCCCTACTTGATCCCAGCTGCCATCGGCCAGTGTTGAATCTCGCTTCCTTTTCCCCTGCCCTCCCTTCCTCTCAGGATCTCATCAGCCCTCTATTCAACCCTCTGCACCGCAATCACTCACCCCGAGGGAGCGCGTCTGCGTGTTTGTTTGAGAGGACATGCATCAATCCTCTCACACTTTCGCCGCCTTTTATTAGATCCCGCCGGCAGCCTTCAGGGGTTACCTTGGCAACTTGGGAAGCTGCACATCAGTCTGTCCTGCTTGAGATTGACAGAATGATCTTTTTTTCCATGCACTCTGCCCTGCTATTAAATATGAAAAGCTCACTCTGCGGAGCTCCCATGGAGCACAGTGAGAAGCAGCTTGCTGACCTTTACACTGAAGTTAAACACACTCTCCTGAGAAGCCTTAAAAGATTAAGTGAGAACACCCACTCTCCACTATCAACATTATATGCTACATGGAAAGTTCAACATTACACCAAAGAGCAAAAACAGAATTTGTGTTGCCAGTTTGGTTTCTCCAGGAGTGAAATCCCACTTACTGCTAAATAATCCATGTTTTGCTGATGTTACATTTATCCTTTAAACTTAGTTATATATATTATCAGCTATAAACATTTGCCGAGGGAAATATCAGCTGATCCAACTAATGGAGCCCTCGCAGTAACTACGTTTTATGTTCCCTAAACCTTTGGCACTCACTGAGTCAGTAATGCTGAGATCTGCATCCTCGCAGCCTCACTTCAGCTTGCTTTGAGATATTTAAGTCCCTCCACCTGTTCAGCTTTCTGCTGCTGGAGGAGGACTGACAGCTGTTTGTGAATTTTAAACTTTCTTTTTGATACAGGTTGAACAAACATCGTGCATCTCAGGCTTCGTCGCAACTTGCAAGGCTGTGCAGACTGTAGCATGGCCCAGTGCCTGAATGGTTAAGCTGCTTACACGACGACCTTGGCATCTATAGTTCTCGTGGACCTTTGCTGTAAATGCAGAAAGATTTGTACTGGTTCCCCAAAATTATGTGAATTCTTCAAAACTTCGGATTAAAGTATAACCCCAGAGCCTTATAATTTAGTAACTGCTATAAGCAGATGAGGAAGTTCATGCAAAATAACTGGCCCAAGAATTACACTAGGATTCATAAGCTAGGCTGGTAATTACTGCCCGGCCATGAGATCAAGATTTAGTATCCTACAGCCATTTATTAATAAATAAATCTGTTATTTTATTACCACTCATTATGAATTAAGCACAATTAAGAACACTGATTTATTTTTGTTGGGTCAGGAATCACAGAATACTTTAGTCGATCATTTCTGTCCACTGGAAGACGAGCAAAGGTTAAAAAAAAAAAAACAGGAAAATATTTAAACTGTTACATTTGCTATAATTCATTTAAAATAAAGTTCTATTTTGAATCCCGAGACTTTGTGGTAGAAAGAATCAAGAGATGGGAGATTTCCTTCCAGTTGCAAATACTGTGCTTTAAACAATATACAGTTGCAGGATCACTTACATATACAGTCAAGTGCATAAGTCTTTGGACAATGACCCATTTTTATTTATTTATTTTTTATTTATTAACCCAGTCGATTTTAAACTTTCAGCTTTATTTCAAGGGGTTTAACAAAAATTTGGTATCAACTATTTAGGAATTACATCTTTATGCACAGTCTCCCATTTTCAGAGGCGCAGAAGTAACTGGACATATCATAATTTCAAATAAGAATTGCCTGAAGTCTATAACCCAGAGAAGCTCTGCCAGGCCTTTACTGCAGCCACCTTCAGTTTGGTCTTCAGTAACTGAAAAGTATGCTATACTGGGCTGAGATCACATGACCGACTTGGTCATTGAAGAATATCCTGTTTCTTTGCATTTGCAGTTTGCTTTGCTTCATTATCCATTAATAACGTGAAGTAATACAATAATTAGAGGGAAAACTCAACAGTCAAAATGACCCCCTATGAGCAAGCACTTGGCGACAGTGGGAAGGAAAAACACTTTCGCCTTTTAACAGGAAGAAACCTCCAGCAGAACCAGGCTCAGGGAGGGGGCAGCCATCTGCCGTGACCTGTTGGGGGTGAGGGGAGAGAGACATGACAAAAGACATGCTGTGGAAGAGAGCCAGAGATTAATAATAACTAATGATTAAATGCAGAGTGGGGTATAAACAGA
>JAVDPK010016700.1:0-16868 GCA_034780415.1 Cichlasoma orientale
CATGGCATTTCTGGCAGTGGAAAAAGGTGAACTCCAGTATGTGTGTGTGTGTGTGTGTGTGTGTGTGTGTGTGTGTGTGTGTGTGTGTGTGTGTGTGTGTGTGTGTGTGGCCTGGTTTTCCTCTTTCTGACAAACAATGCTCCATTCAACTGGGGAATAAATACAACAAAAACTACAAAAGTGCGCCGCTGCAGCTACAAATTGTTACATGAAGGACATTCAGAGGTTGAATTTCACGAAGGCACCCACAGGAGATAAAGCAATGACAGGAGTGACTTTAATATCCCTCGAATTCTTTTTCAAGCAGCGCATTAGGTCGTAATTCTCTCCCTTACCAACTGCTAAGTGAAAATTATTTGCCAGAATGAAATATTTCAGTAGGTTTGGATGAGTACCACCCACGAATTCGACCTCCTCTGGCTCCAAGAAAAACAGAAAAGATCCCACTTTCATTATAAAAATCCAGGAAACTATCAGTCATGGCCTGTTAAAAGGTGATGAACGTTGAAAAGCCTTTAAGAACCCCTGGGAGGGCTCCGCTGATCCACCGTCAGCGGGTCAACTTTCATCTTTTGAGGTGTTTTTTTTTTTTTTTTTGGGAAGGAAACCGTGCAGCTGTGGGACGTTTAAGCATTTAATGCAGTAGGTGGAAAGCGTCGGCTCTTATATCTAACAGTGCAAACTCCTCTGCTTCCTCAGCTTAATAAATAGAAGCCGATCTTGAAACTATGGCGCATTTGAGCCCAGACCAGATCCATTAGGTAACTCCGCAATAACTCAGTCGCATTGTTCGGCTGTACGGGCTGAGTGGTGGTATGCACGGCAGAATGAAGAAGACGTATGGAAGGTAAAGAGTAGGAAGTGAGCCAACGCATCCTTAGAGCTTTTTTTTCTCCTGACACTATTCAAACACAGCACACAATACGCTGAACCTGTTCAGTATCCTGAGTACACCTTTGCAATCTTTTGAAAAATAGGCTGTCATTAGCTCGGCCTTGCACCGAGTTTATCAAGGAGTTATTTGTCACCCATGTCCTTTTCACCCTATTGTGGATTTTCAGTGATGTACTGAACTCTTGGAAAGTGGCCACCCTCTCAGAGAAAGACCCCTGCCCCCCACCCATGTACACAGACAAACCTCATCAGCCCAGTTTTTCTCTGTCCTGCCCTGAGACACAGTTAGAAACCTGAGGCGAGACTTTTGCAGGGGTGGAGACGTGGGCGGTTCGACGTGCCCTCAAGGTGCGTTTGGTGTTATTGAGGGATGTTAAAGAAAACCCACCCAGCAATGCAATGCAGCACACATCAAAATCTGTAAGTTTACTGCTCGTAATGGGAAAATATGCCTGAATATCCTCATTTTACCTCTAAACATAAACTACAGCTGATCTTTACTCAAAAAGATAAAAGGTGAATTATCAGTTTGATCCATGCCAGTAAAACAGCATTTACACACAATAAAAACCGTCATCATTATGACTACAATGTTAAATTGTCTCGTAGCCGGAGGGAGACGTTTAAAATAAGAACAAGTTAGTTCAGCGAGGAAGTCTTTTGGTGGTTTTGCGAGCGAGTTGAAGCCTGCACACCGAGCTGGGATGTGCGTCTCTAATCTGACGCTGGAATCGGCTTTGTTGTTATTTTTCTTGTGCAAGATTTGAAACGTGGCGATCTGATCGAGATAAATCCAAGATCGGGTGTTGGAAATGAATCAGACCCGCAGCAATCGTGATGTTTAATAACCAGTATTTACATGGGATTACAAGAGGTCTCAGGCTTTGAGCAACGGTCATGGGAAATGTAATAAGCAATTAATCTTGTTACTTGGCTTTAAATCAGACATATTTTCTGAGGCCGGTGTGGTACAATGTATTATTTACACAGTTCTTGGCAACCTTTTCATAAATCACACCTTTTCAAATCTAAAAGAACTAAACCTCAAACAATAAAGTCTGTAAAGATTACCAACAGGCCTCAAACATCCTTTCCAAGCTTGGACAGATAATGAGGTAAAACCAACAGGCTATATGTGATGTGATGTAAACCTGAACCTTTTGCCTAAAGGTTAGACCAAAGGTAATCCACTGCTTCCATTACGTGGCTGGAGCTGTCAGACTCCTTTCAGAAACAGATTCTTCTCTGACTCCACACAGGAGATACCTGACGGTGAACTCGTAAGGGCATGCCAGACTTCATCGACTCAAACACTCTCTGGAGGTGAAATCGAGAACAAAGCGCAGCTTTTCTAACAGCAGCAACGTGAACTGTGGAAAGAAAAGAGGTTGTACACGGTGCAAACCGGAGACTTCTGCTATAAGACAAATCCCTAAACGTCATGGGTCCAAACCGCAGACCGCGGGGTTCACACATTGTGCGCTTAGCTCGCTAATCTCCACTCTTGACCCATTTTCATCACAGCTTCAGCTGTTTGCTCAAAGAGAAAGCCGCCAGAAACATGAAAATTATTATTTGATTTCATTATTTTAAGACATTTAGCGGCACTTTCAAAAAAAAAAAAAAAAAGTTTCTTTTTTTTTTTAAAGTGTGGAAGTTGATATAATATTCTACAAACTTTTGGAAGCACCCAGTCTGACGCTGATTACATGTTTCTGATATCGGTTATTTTCTTCCAGACAATGATGATAATGATGATGATGAGTGTCTGCAGATGTTAATCAGATCAAATTAGATTGAAGCCACAATCACTGACTCACTGATGACATCAGAACGCATGCCCTTGAGTGTAATTTAACAGTGGGCGCAGTGGAGTTCACTTTGACAATATGCTACTGTGTTACAGTACGAGGCTGGGTTTAATTTGCCTGACGGGCTTTAAGCTGCAGAAAGCGCCGGCTGAGGAGTCAGCGCGTCGGCTTTTTCGCAGTTTTTCGACTGAAGAGAGAAAAAGGAAACAGGCGAGTGAGAATATAATTAAATGTTGGTTAAAAATGCTCATCATCGGAGAGCATACGCAAGAATTGTCCTTTATTAAAAGTCCTATTTTAAGATAAGATATTCATAAAATATGGCAAAAAGGAGAAAAAAACAACAGTGAGGAACTCAAAGGACTTGAGTCTCTATGAGTCGATAGGCATATTATGGTCACATTCCAAGACATGCTCATATCTAATAAAATAGAGGCCCACCTCTTTAGCGTGCAGACTGTCCACTGACAAATTTCCCAGGCTATCAGCATTCTTAAGATTCTCCTACCAGTCACACACAGCAACGTTCTGACCGACCACCTAACAACCGTGATGCAACGCGTCAAAACACAAGATCCCAGCCTTTTAACTTCCTGCATTACACAATTAAACCATAACAATAGTGTAATCTGTACGACAATGTTTTAAAAACTTAACATCTGCTCAACAAACACCGACACGTCACGGTTTTGGCAGGAGCGGGTTTGTTTTCATCACCCTGACAGACTTAAGGCTCCCAAAGATCAAACGCACAACAAAGAAGTCTGGATCACTGGTTATGAAGTGAAAAGAATACGTCCAGGCATGTGTCTAGGAAATGATTGTTCAAACAATATCCAAATGTTGCAGTCTTAAATAAGAGAAGAGCAGACAGTGTTTGCATGACTGATTAAAACCAAGCATGCAAACACGGTGAAGCGGAAGCTGATAGATTTCTGTCATTTCTGCACTATTACTCAGCTATATGGCTGGTTCATGATTGCAAATGGCAACCACAGCATGTCAGGGAAGTTGTATGATGTCTTACATGTAGCCAAGATTATGAGGTGTCATTTGGGCGCAACAGTCTGTAATTTTCTCCCTTTTTCATCATTTTTAGTATTCTCAGATTAGAACCTGTTCAGTGCAGCAAACTTAAAAATCTGTTCGGCTCAGGTTTGATTTCAACCTTTGAAACTTTGAATTACAAAGAAAGTTTTTCTTTGAGCTTCAAAATTTGTTTTTTTCTCTTTTGAAGATGCAAAGCGTGCCATTTCAAAAACTCCTTCGCCCCGTATCCTCACATTTACCACGAATGCATGATTTCTACCTGCCTACACAGGTCTGCGATTTACTGAGCAGGTAAAAATGCTGGCAAAGGTGCAGATGCATGTGTGCAACCTCTCAGCATTCAGCATATGCCAAAGATGAGTTTCCTTCCACTCCTGTTGTCCCCACTGAATGCATAAGTAAATAACGTCCTCTGCACGGGCTTCACGTGGAAGGAATGCGCGCACAGCTCTCGTTTCTGAACTAGCTCGGTTGTGCACGGCGTGGATCGCTCGATCACTCTGTTGGCCGGTGCCGTCTCTTTGTTCTTTTCTGGTTCTTTGAACCCGCTAGCCCCGACTCAAGTGTTGAGTTTCAGCTTTGCACGGCTTTTCAAGAACATGTCAATGCAGATCAACACTTTGAGAGTAAATCCAGCTATGAAGGAGGATAAAACACTTGCTTTTTGTCACAAAGCTTCCTTTTTGCATGAGAGGAAATCACGGGCCTGAAACCCTGACATCTGCAAATTCCATGAAGAAGAAAAAAGAGAGAGAGAGTAAATGAAATAGAGGAAAGGCATATATGATTCCCTTCATATTTACTCTTCACTGGCCAATACAGAAATAAATAAGTAAACAGATCACTTGGTTTAACTGTAGCATGAGATTAATCTTAATTTTGACTTACAATAAAAGCAAGATAATTGTGCTAAACACTCATTTGTAGCCTTAATTTTCATTATGAAGATCTTGTGTAATAAATCAAGGACACCCTTTCCTTTATAGCAATGCGCTTTCATTCTTCCATAAAAGTCCAAACTCACTCAACACTGAGTTCAGCTTGAACCAAGATCATAGCAAGAGACCCCTTGGTCGATAAGTCCTATATTTAGGAAGTAACCGCTGTAACGGAGCTTCTGCAGCTGAGCCTGTGGAAAGGTCATTAGCGGTTGCTGGCAGCTGCCGCCGTCTCACGATCGCTCTCTCACGCTGACCATTTCAGCAGACTGTAACCAAGATGTTGGTTTGCTGTCACTTTTGGCTTTCCATCACTGTCCCTCTGGCTACCATGCAGGCCTCTCGAGGTGCGCGAGTCTGCTGCCACTGAGGCCTCTCCTCGCCCCCATCTATCACCACAGATATCCCGCAGTAGAGGATGCAGGCCTGCAGAGACCACCAGTTGCCCATGCAAAGACAAACATCACGGTCAAAAACACCTGCTCCTTTGGACCCAACCGACAAAATGACCATTTCCCCTCAGCACCTCCACCCCCCCCCCAATTTATTTATTTTTCATTTAGAATATATTTAAAGAATCTCTCTGCAAAGATGTTTTTTAAAGTTCAATAAGTCAATGATGCTTTAAGTTAATGAATAAGCATGTTAAATATTACAGTACTGACCAAAACACTTGTGATTATGGTACGAGCTATAACTGAGCAGCCCCTGCTGTTAACCTCCGACCTTGGCATCCTCTCGGAAGGGCATAAACTTTTTGCTTACCAGACAACATCTTCAAACACCCATCAATGAATAATGTTGGCTAGCTTATACTTCACCTTCAACTGACACTTAAATCCCCTGTAATGAACAGAGACGGTGGCTGGGAGAGAATGACGTCGTGCCTACGGCTATATCAGAGGCCTGGGGGGGGATACAGTAGAGGAAGAGAAATAAGTGGTACAAAGGAGGCTTTCATCCACAAGACAATATCAGGGCTCTCAATTAGCGCAAGCCAGACTGGAGTCAAGGGTCGTAGCATTGATTATTCCCCCCACCCAGCCTCTTTAGCACAAAAAGTCCACAGGTTTTCCTGCACTACAGCTTAAGCCCAGCAAAGGCATGTTAAAGTACACGTGACTGGGATTTTTTTTGAGCTGGTGCACCAACCTGGTCTGAAACAAGTGAACTTTGTGAACCAGCGGGGTAGTAAGGAATATTTTTCACCCCAAAGTGGACTTGAAATATGATAGCGGTCATTACTGGTATTCCAAAGTAAACTTGGACTCTGCTCCACAAGCTCTTCAGACGAGCAGCAGGAAACATTTATTTTCAGGGCCGAATGCAGACAAACAAATGACCAGATAAATATCGAAAATAAACCGAGGCCGCAGAATTTAATAAGAACCACTTCCACAGGTCCCGCCGACGGACGCTATGACGAAAAAAAAATATCTACTGTTATTCATACCTGAGGGCAGAGCGGTGACCTTATCATGCTCTCCGACTTTCACAAAGGGAAAGAGAAGGAGGGAGGCAATAAGAGACCGGTTGAAAACCAGCACAAAAGTAGCCAAACCCTGAGGCGAACACATGCCTGTTCGAGGGCCTACACTATACCATGCAGATACAGTCGGATCACATATTGCTGCCAAGTATAGACTTGATTACTTCCTCTCACACAGGTGCAGAGTGTATGAATTCCTACAGCATACTCGAGTGGAGTAGAAATGATGTAATGGAGGTGAGCTGAGCGTGCGCACGGCAGGTTACAATCCGCTCGTTTTCTCAAACCAAAAATACAGACAATATAAAAAACATCTAATTTTATATATCTAGTTTTAAGTTGCACTTCGGGACACATTAGATATGTATAAAATGGGTAAAGCCTGCAAATCTTTCACTGGATCTCTAAATATTTAACATGCCCACAGTCGGCCTATGTTTTTCCCCTCTAAGCCTCTTAATGGATGGCGCTGTGCCACCTGGTTGGTAACAACCGCTGAGCGAATAGAGGGCACCCTTTATTGTCTCTGAGCTCATGATTCACACAACAATTAGCAGCTTCCAAGTTATGAGCAACTGAGGCATTCACTTTGTAAAAATCCAGGCTTAGCACATGATCAAACAAGACCATAATGCCTCCATTTCACTGTAATGGTAAGCAGTGACATATATACAAAAGGTAGATACAATGGGATGTTGGATTCGTTCCAAAGTTGATAAAAGGAACTCACCTTCAGAGCAAACAGATGCCTTTTTTTTTAAGGCTGGGCTATCCACAAAAAACAGTGGCAGAGTCACTGGATGATTTCAGTTTGTTCCTTTCTCCAATTCTTTTTTTTTTATCTCATTAATTAATACCAAGCGCACCTGGAAACCTCACCTCTTGGCTTGTGGCAGGTACAGTAAGGACAGGTCATGTCATCAAATCTCATACCTCGCCCAAAGTCCTACTTCTGGCAAACATATAGGAAAGTAAAGGATCGAGGTATAGGACTCAGCAAATCCGTCTTTTGTCAGAAGATCTCTAGGCTTGATGGTAATCTCCCTGTCCCAAGGGATTCTCCTCAGTTCACACCCCCATGTGAGATTTGTAACAGGGTAAAAAGAGAAGTGCCTACAGACACGGCAGATCTTGAAGGACGGGTGAATGAGCGGAATTCAAGGATGCCTTGAAAAGCAGTCTCCACATCACGAGAGTCAATCAGAAGATAAGAAGACGTGGAGAGCGCAAAAAGAGGGATATATCGGCAACGTGAGGTTCAAAACTCACAATGGCATTCCTGAGAGGGGCCTCGTGAAATGCTGAATGGTCTATTCATTCATTTAAAAAAAAAAAAAAAAAAAACCTCATTGGGTGGTAGCTGGTGCTTGTGTTAACAGCACTCACATTTGACAGTTAAAATAAGCTTATTTCAGATTTAAATCTGCAAAGTACGTTCTAAATAGTGTAAGAGGATCACTTCATAACTAGAGACATAAAGCAGTCTATATGGTCTTGGGCTCTCTGATCCAGTCATAGATCATGGAGAGTGAAAAGCCCATGGTTTAGATTTCTTAGGACAAGAGAATGTAAATGGGTGGAGTGGGGGTCTCTAGTTTCATGCCTCTCTGTGTTCAGCAGGCTGTCAGTGAGGACAAGTGAACACTACCTAAAGGTGGAGATTGGGACAAAGTGCCAGGTAGATAGATCCAGTTTCCCCCCCGCTAAAGCCAAATACGGCTTTGTGGTGGAAAAATCTGCACCTGGTGGCCATGGAAACCAGTTTTCATCCAGACGAGAGCCGGCAGCGCTGATAAACTGACCACACAGAGTAGAAGTGAGCCTCGATGAAAACGTAACTCAGCGGCTTTTGCAAGTTTAGTTTGGGCGTCTAACACTACACCGCTGCCACTGCTAGCTATGCTCACAGGAGGCAGCCTATACAGCAATGTTCTACAGCGCAATGAATACACAAAACTGATAACACAAAATTAGTATTGACAGCAACTCAAAATGGTACTTAATAGTTTATAGGCCCCACGTATTTGTACACGTGCCTGACAACTCCTAATGAATCAATGGATGGTGTCCTGGGGATCTCCTCCCAGATCTGGACCAGGGCATCACTGAGCTCCTAGACAGTCTGAGGTGCGGCCTGGTGATGTTGGATGGACCGAAATATAATGCCCCAGAGCTGTTGGATTTAGGTCAGCCGAGCGTGGGGGCTAGACAGTGGTATCAATTACTTCATCCTCCAGGAACTCCCTGCATTTACTATGGACAAGGAGGAACCCAGGACCCACTGCACCAGCGTAGGGTCTGACAGTGGGTCCAAGGATTTCATCCTGATACCTGATGACAGTCAGGGTGTCGTTGCCTAGCCTGTACAGGTCTGTGCAACCGTCCATGGATGTGCCTCCCCAGACCATCACCACCAAACCAGTCACGCTGAGCGATGTTACAGGCAGCATAACGTTCTCCACGGCTTCTCCAGACCCTTTCATGTCTGTCACATGTGCTCAGAGTGAACCTGCTCTCATCTGTGAAAAGCACAGGGTGCCAGTGGTGGACCTGCCAATTCTGGTATTCTATGGCAAATCCCAATCACGGTGCCTGGCAGTGAGCACAGGGCCCACTAGAGGACGTCGGGGCCTCAGGCCACCCTCATGAAGTCTGATACTGATGGAAAAGATGTCGGTCCTGCTGATGGATTAAGGGCCTTCTACGGCCCTGTCCAGCTCTCCTAGAGTAACTGCCTGTCAGTGGCCTCCACCTGTAAAACCATTCCTATTTTGGGGATTGTCTCATTGTTGCCCCTCTAATGCACCTGTTGCTAATTTCATTAACAACAAAGCAGCTGAACCCAGTTACCAACCCCCCTCTGCTACTTAACTGAACAGATCAATATCCCAGAAGTTTAACTGACTTGATGCTAAACTCAGATTAAAAAGTTCTCTTCATTTTTTTGAGTAGCATACATCGCATGGTTTAGGCAATGGACCTGTCTTTATAGGGCACTGAGGGAACAGCACACATGACGCCCACTCACTAGCAGTTAGTGTACCGGAATATTGGATGTGTAAATCACACACTGGAGCGGCCCAACATCACACAGAAAAACTGGCCAATGTGTGATCCAACGGCTTTGGACTTTTGCATTCTCGCATTGAGTCCTAGAGTAGTCGAGGCCTGCAGTGCGTGTGTGAAAATGGCTTAAATTTAGATCACTCTGCAAGTTTTTCCACGTCAAAGGTTCATAATAACAATAAAAAAAGTACTGGGTTATTTTGTTTTAGGTTTTGGGATATGTTACTATCTTGGTGGAGTTATCACGCTTCAGTTTCACCTCTTCCTGTTACCAACTTAACAATTTTCTCTGTCGATTTTACAACTTTTCAAAACCCTATAGTGATTGATTAAATGCAGCCAAAACCCTGTGGACTGTTCCCTGTGATGAAGGCTTGAAGAACTCTGCTTGCAGAGTGAGGCATACCTGCGTCTTCTTTTATACCATGCAGCAACTTAACTATGTTCAGATCTTTAATAATAAAAATGCATATTCTGTGGTGTCCTGTAATTTGCACACATTAGACAGTTGCGTGGATTACAGCTGGGAAAGACCAGCAATGATGCGAGGGTTTTTACCACAAACAGGAAAGAGGTGCTAAGTGGTAAGAGGGCACTCAGCGTGCCATTATTGCGGGAGATAGTTGGGCGTACAGAGCAAGTGGCCCGACAAATCCTCTTCTGTTCCAACGCAAGCAGTAATTATGGTGTTCCTCTGTATTTTGCCAGAGTCAACCCAGCATTTTGACATCAGGGACAAGCACGAGAGAACAGCTGAGTGCACCTGAAACACCAAGTGGTAGGAGCACATAAAACAACAAATAACAGCTGTGAGCAACATTTAAAAGGATGCCCTGTCCTCAAAAGCAAGATAACAGGGGAACGCAGCCAATACTGAGTCAATGCTGACCGAAGGCCTGCAAGTGCATTTACTCAAACACAGCAACGCAAAGAAAAGTATGTTAACATAATGAAAATCTGATTTATATGTATATCCCAAAATCTATTTTTTTTATTATTATTTGAGCTTTGATCTAAAAAAAAAAAAAAATGGTTTCAAAATTACACTTCGGGAAATATAATCCCTCGTTTGCTTTCCAAAGAGATGGTTCACCTGCATGCAACCAAAGTCTGCATCTATGGTGTTGGTCTTCTGTGTTGGAACTGAAATCAAATTAGAAGTAAAAGTGACTAAAGGAGGTTATGAGGGTAAAAATAATCTTCAGCTGAAATGGTCTAAATGCACCCGCAAAGAAAGAAATGTTTGTGCAGCAGATGACAATCTATATGAAAAACATAAGATATCCAACATTTACTTTGTTTGTACATACGCCTAATGTGTTCCGTGTCACGCAGGAGCGATTCGGAAACTGTGCCGTGTTTTTGGAAGTCTGGGGTAGATGTAGATATACAACTCTTCAGATTCACTGCATGATACAGATGGGTTCGATTAAGCTCTCAAAGCAGGATGTGACCACCGTGGTTTTCTTACAACAACACACCGACTTTAAAGTAAACGACACCGAATGTAAATTTCCTCTTCGGTCTCCCTGGGAAATGTGTTTCTCATATAGACAAACTTTTATTTTTTACACAAGTCTTGGACAAATGTGCAGGGTTGGAATCATCTTACAGAGGGTGCACGGTTCTCTTTGAAATAACAGCGTTTATATAGTTTCACGAGAGGGGACGTTTAGTTCATTACTGAAGTGTGTGAATTTTCTGACCCTTTATCAATAGCACACTTAGACTCGACTTTAATTAGAACGATTGATAAACATGACCGAAAGACACACCGGCCCATGCAACAGCAATGCATACATGCAGGTGTCAATCCCCTGTGTCTCTTTTGAAAATGAGTAAATAAAAGACTAGACAAAGAAGGATATCCAGATATCCCCTCTACATTTTGAACAACTCCCACCAGCAACCTCACACACTAATGCGTGCTTACACCGAGTCCAACCCACCCAAACTTTCCACAGACATAAACCTGCTTAGCAGAGGTTTAATTAACTTTCTAAATGCTAGCGGCTGCCACAATATAACAAAACAAATGCAAGAAGAAACCTCCGCGCCTCGTGCTTATGAGACACTTCCAGGGACGGTGATTGTGCATAAGCAGGTTTACTGACTAGAAAATCCAGGGATTAGACATCACAAGGTTCACTGAGTCAACTGAATCTGTGCACAGTCGCCCCATTTATTTCATTTAAGAGTTACAATGATCCTAACAGAGGCACCAATCCAGCAGCCACCCACGTAAGAAAACTTTACTTTTATTCCTGGATGAGTGCTTGTTTTCCAATTAGAATGTGCTGGGTCTGCAGTTTACAGCAGGGGTTCCCTGTCTCAATCACTGCATGTACAGTTCTTTTTTTTCTTTACATTTTTTGCACATTTTCCCCCAGATGTTACTTTTTTTATACATATGATTAACATTTTGACTTATAAAGGGATGCCAGCGCTGCCTAAAATAATTATTTTTGACTAAAAGAAACACATTTTGCACTTTTATTTTGAAATTAAAAGAAACTGCAAGTTTCAAAGCGACAAAAAGGAACGTTCTGATTGTGAATCGCCGGACAGATCTGAGGTCTCAGACCAGATGTTTCCCTGCAAATACTGCAACTGCACATCACAGGACACATCAGCAGATGTTAGGGTGCTCAGTTTCAGCCATACCTTTCCACCATATACACCTACAACAAGAGCATCAACGTGTAGGGCATTTGGAATCTTCTGAAAAAATTTAAGGAATCCAATCAAAAAGTTTTAAAATGCATTCCATAATCATCAAATATGTCTGCCGTTTTGTTCTCGTGGTCTGTCAGATAAAGAGCCTGTTTAATTCATCGCTTTTTCAAATGTTTCAAATAGCTTTCCTGTCCCTACGCTTCTGCACACACAAAAAGGAGAAGACCCCAAGCCAGCTGTGATTTTCAATGTGGCATCTAATTCAGCCATTAAATGGCTCAGTGGGGTGTTCCCTCGCAGCCGTTCCCCTCCCCCCCTCCACCCCGTCCTGCTCCCCTCAGGCAGGACCATGCTGGGTGCATGTCAAAGATCACATGACAATAGGGATTCCTGACCCAGCTGGGGGAATGGGAATGAACTCAATTCAACCATGTCGCAAGCTCCCGGAGCATTGCTCTTGAGACAGAGTGGCAGGCCGGTGAGCAACATTCCTGTGAAAATGTCACGTTGTTAAAGAGCTGCTCACGACCAGCTATAACATTTTTAAGTATTAGAATAAGTAAGGATCAGGAATGGCAAAATAAATGGGAAATCGCAGGAGGTGAATGTCTGATGGAATGAGCTGTATTACCTTTAAGAGACAGTACATAAAGAGTTAGTCATCTTGACATCAAATAGTTCCCCAAAGCCCCTACAGTACTGATCAAATATTAATTGTCATCCTCTCAGTTTCCTCTCGCTATCATCTGACAGCCACACAGTTCTCCAACTTACTGTTTACCAAATTAAATGTGTGACGTTAATGAAGCTCAAAGATAAATAATTCAGGGACAGAAGTGAGTTCTTTCATTCTGTGGCTCTTCCAGCCCTTTAGCACAATCAGAGAGGAATAAATGCTCCACTGTCTTCTCCTGCTGTTCAGCGGCATTGGCACTGCAACTGCTACATTGATACAAGTTCTGCTGAGGTCGTTACACGGGAGGGAAAGGAGAAAAAAAAAAGAGCCTCTTTTCAATACAAGGTCCAGATACAGAGCGAGACACAAGAGCGACAAAGAGACAATGCAACTGTGTTCAGAAAACACTGCAGACTTTGGACTAAACTGCCCCAAAACCACTGCAGGTTCTCAGAAGAGAAAAAAAAAAAACTGCTGTGTTTAATCACTGAATCATGGCAATGTGTCATCACACAGAAAGGCTAATGGACCCGTTAGTGGCACATAAAAGGTTTCTGTAGAGTCTTAGCAGATCACACAACAGTGCCGCCCAAGCCAAACAGTGAGCAAACATCATTCCCAGCACACTGGTGTGCATGCAGGAGCGTCCCTGCAACCTTCTGCGTTTCAGTTCATGGAAAGCACACATACAAAGTACGCTGCCCGCTGTGAGCTTGTGTTTTACAATTACGAGAAATTATTGTGCAGAAAAAAATTGAGTGAATCAAAAGATTTATGCCCCACTGGTTACATGTTAACTCGAAACATTCCGATTGTCGAAAAGTCTCTAAACTAATGATTTCTGGTGTATAAGCGCCACAAAAGCCACGACATTCACATTTTCAGCATTATTCCTCACCTGACCATTGCGACGCAGCGGCACTGACGAGAACAAGCACGCAGCAGGCGAGGCGCTCCAGCCCCGAAGAACACCTGCGGAGGTAACAAGCAGTCACGTTAACTTCAGCGCTTCGCTAAAAGCTGCGCAAAAGTTTCAGTCACAACGTAAAGCAGTACCTCATCTTCAGCTCTTCTTCCAACTGGGACCGAACGGGAAAGCTACATGGACTGGTTTTCTGGGGGGGTGAAAGCCGTCCCGGTCCAGCAAACCGCTGCTGCGCGCCGCCAGAACAGCTGATGAGGACGCAGAGAGCAGAAGTGAGGAGGAGAGAAGTGACCTGCAGGGCTCCACATCAGGACTTCCGCCAGGTCCTAAAAGGGAACCAGCCCACACTGCGTGGTTATGAATATGTTTAATAATAATAAAAAATGCATTTTCTCATCATTATTGGTACTAAAAATTTATTTCTTGTTACACAACAAAACTGTCATGGAAACCTTTTCCCCATATTTCTCACATTTAATACTAAAAGGAGAGCACAGAGCGCAGCATGGCTGAGGTGATCAGCTGTCCCGCTTTACGTGAGAAACACAATATTTAAAAAAAAAAAAAAAAAAACAACAACTTTGTCTACTATAAGGTAAGCACCCTGCAACATCAGAGCGAGATCCCCAACAATCACACGATCCCCTGTGCACTTGACAACAGTGGGGAAGAAGAACACCCTTTTACCAGGAAAAAACTTCCGGTGGATGCAGGGAGCAGCAGCCATCTGCTGCAACCGCTTGGGCGGTAAAAGGGAAGAGGGGGATCAGGGGAGCATTGAGACACCACATACAATAAACAGGACAAAGAACAAACTACAGAAGAGATTGGATCAAAGTTAAGGACATGTATTAGCAGCAATGGAAGCAAAAACAGACGAGTGAGACAAAACAGATTTAAGTTAAATCCTGGATCTAACAAGGAGCCAATGAAGTGGAGTTAATATGGCAGAAATATGAGCTCTCTTTCTAGTCCCGTTAGTAGTCTCACTGCAGCACATGAGATAAGTGAAAGGCTTTTGGTGGAGCTTTTAGAACAGCCTAATAATAATAATAATAATAATAATAATAATAAAGGAAATCTATAGTCAAACAAAAAATGCATGGACTACTTTTTTACTCTGAGATTAATGTTTCCAACATAAACACTGTTCTTGTTTACAGAAGCCAACATGAGTCTCAGAACAGTTGCAGTAGGTACTGCAATAGACTGCATAAGACTTTAAAAGCAAACTTTAGCTTTAGCCTCCATAATTTATGGGTTTGTTTTAGTTTATTTTAAACTATCATACCACTTCTCATCACAATGTCCCAAACAAACATACGATCTGAATTAGAAGCCCAAATCCCCCCTCGACATCACCTGAACATGAATAGGTGAAGAAGTACAGCGTGAGCTGTGTAAACCTCAGATTTCCACTGGGAAATCTTCAGTCATTCATGCAAAGTTTGCACTGTGGCTATGTTCTCGAGATGCAGTGGGCTCACAAGAACAGACTTGACGAGATAATGACCATTTGTGGCTTCAGTGAGGGCTTACTTCAGTTTATCTTACACAGAGGTAACAAAAAGGTGAGACCTACCCGATGAAGATGGAGGTTTGGGGAGGAAAAATAAGAAGAAATTCAATTTCACTGAATTTAAGAGTTAAAAAAAATATTTCTCCTATGTAGAAGACTGTGGTGTGGGGATTAATGGATTATAAGTGGAAGTGTTGCTCACTAAACTAGTACCTGATCATGGTCACAACAGTATTTTTTTAAGAGACAACTTTTATACGTTGTCTTGTTTTTGTTTTTTGTTTGTTTTTTAAAGTTTGGCATAAATTCAGCACTGTGGACATCAAACATTCAACACTGATTAGGGAAATATTAACACTACAAGCCTTACTGTTAGCCAACAATAGATTCTAAGGTTTCATTGCACATCTTCCAACGGATGAAAAAATAATCACAATGAAGTCATCTTAATTTACCTTGAAATGCCTGTGCATCGTGAGCTGTGTTGAGTCACGTTGCACTTACACAAAATGACCAGCAGAGGATGAAATTGGTTTTCTTTTGAGGACCTGCAAAGGCAACATTTGATCGCTGTCCTTTACCATTTGATTGAAGGGGCTGAAGGGCTGTAGTAAACAATTTTAATATGACATAATATGACACTGTCCTGTCTGTGTCTCTGTAGGGCTGAAGGAACAACAACAATAGCATCATTAAATTCTTTATTGTTACAATCCTGAAAAATCCCCACATCTGTTATTTTTTTCAAATATATGTCTTGAAAAAGAAAACTATTTTTAAAAGAAGCACATAAATATAAGCACTAATTATGTGCTATATTATAGATAGATTTATTTTAATTGATTTATTTTTTATCGGGGTTAGTACCTAAAGCACTCTGTTTATTGATGCATATTAATCCTGCTGACGTAGGCAAAGGTAGCAACATGCACAAATGCATGTTTTATTTTTCTTGTAGTTACAATTTTACAGTTTTGCAGCATTACTAAACATTTTAAATAATTAATTTAATGAGTTCTTTTGTTCATTATTTTGTTAAAAGGTGAATGTGAAATAACAGAAAAGGCACAGGGTTCAGTCCTGTAAGACCGAGCAGCTAGAATCTGCTGTATTAGTCTGCAGACCTCCAGGCTGCTGTCTGAACATGTCCACAGCTCTGTGAGTGTCTCCTAACATTCCTGTCTAGGAAAAGAGAGACAAAATTATCTGTTAAATGTGGTGTTTCAGGAAAAACCTTACAGAAAGTGTGCAGAGTGGGTCACTTTCCACAAAAGATTCATACATTGTACATACTAATGTAAACATGTTACAGGTGATTAGAAGTTTCTTTTTTGTGTTTGTTTGTTTTATTAAATGAAGTGATAAATCTCTGGGGCCCCACCCTGGAGCCAGTCCCAGGGGGAAGGGCTCATTAGTGAGCATCTGGTGGTCGGGCCTTAGCCCATGGGGTCCATGTGAGCCACATCCAGGCTGAAAGGGTTGCTTCTCTGCGCCTTTGGTTTGGGGAACAGGTCCTGACTGTTGTCTGTGTTTACATGCCAAACAGCTCAGACTACTTGGCCTTCTCTGAGCAGGGATCTGAAAGGTGCCCCATCTGGGATTCCATTGTCCTACTGGGAGACAGGTGGGCAATGACAGTGTGACCTGGAGGTGTGTGACTGGGAGGAACAGCCCAACCTGAACCCCAGCAGTGTTTTTTTGTTATACTTCTGTGCTAATTACAGCTTGCCCACAACAAACACCATGTTTGAACATAAGGGTGTCCATAAGTGCACGTGGCACCAGGACACCCTAGACCAGGGGTCCCCAACTCCAGGCCTCGAG
>JAVDPK010016701.1:0-16858 GCA_034780415.1 Cichlasoma orientale
CATGTAACCCCTCTCGCTGGGATTGCATGTGTAGTAACATTCCAACAGTTCCCGGTTCTCATCTCGTGTCCATGTATATATATATATATATATATATATATATATATATAAATGCACTGTTCCTTTGGTGGATTTTAGGCCATAATCTAAAACATGTTTCCATCACTCACTAAGATTTTTCAGTCTGTATCAGTCTGAATCACAAACATGCTGCACTACATGAATGATTGTTCAGGAGGTTGAACTGCTAAGATCAAAGTGTAACATTCAGGTTCTGCATTTATTCATCCCGTCAGCTAAAAGCAGCAGAAGAAGAAGAAGCTACGGAGGCGATGGAGGAACCTGACATCTCTGCAGATGAACCTTCGGTGCCAACAGAACCAAATGAAGCCCTGGACTCTGTCTGAAATACAAATAATGATGTCATGGACAAAAACGTTTCCCTGGATTTTGTTTCATTGAGCTCGGTTCAAAGGAAGCAGAGAGTGTGTGCGTGGCTTCATCATAATTTGATTTCAGTGGTTGTAGAAATGTGGATGCCTGCGCTCTCTCTCACTGTGCATTTGTAGTAATGGATGACCTGTGCAGCGCTGCATGCTGTAACAACAGGAGGATTCAAACACAGATGCTTCTGCTGTTTTAATACCTGATTTCTTTCTCACTATAAGGTTGACCTGCATGCCTTATATTGATCACATTTAATGATGTTTGTTTTTCTGATTCTGACCGATTTATTATCATTATTACTGTTTGTTGTTGTTTTGGTTTCTTTTAGCTGAAAGACTGAACGAGGCGATATATTTAATGTTTTTGTTGTGAATATTTTCTTCACGTCGTAGATCATTGATCCACATCAGCCAGCGGTGGATTGGTTGGTGTTGACTCTGGTGCAGATGACACTTTGCCTAGACCGCAGATTCATCCTTGTGTAACAAAGTGGTGTGAAACTCGAGTCTAAAACACATCTGTCCAAAACACAAATCTGTTTTCATACAAACTGAAGGATGTCACTGAAAACTGTCAGTCACGTAAACGAGCATTCACAGCTCCATGCAGAGGAAACTCACTTGATGAACTGATCATCACAAAATCTGACCACACCTATAAAGGCTTGGGGCAGTTTGTAGGTCTGGCGCATTGACACAATCTTCCCTGGAGGACATCCAAGTAAATTCACCAACGTGCTTTTGATCATTTTTGTCAGGATTTATCTGCTGTCTGCATGCCAGCCTTGTTCTAGCTGTGTTGGTGGCGTGGCCTGATGGATGACGGTCTGCGATGGAATATATTTGAAAGACTCTTTAGACGCAGTTAAATTCTTTGATATCTTCCATGATCCCCGACTTTTCATCTGCTTTTGTCGGGTTAAGACTGAAGCTTCTGCTGCTTTTTGTTTTATTATAGCAAACCGAGATTTATGTGGTACCAAAGGATATTGTAAAAACTATGTTGATGAAGTTAATATCACCGTACAGTCTGTTCAAATTGCACAAACAGTACTGAAGTCTTTGTTTTTGCTTTGTTTGTTAACCTGGATTGCTTATGGCTTTTATCATTTTGGTATTTGCAAATTGTTTTTGTTGCATGTCAAACGCATATTTTACGCATGCGTCACATCTGGTTGGGTAAGGTGTGAAACAGGCTTTGGGTGTAATTAGACTGCGGGAAACAGGAACTCTTTAGCTGAAGGAATGAAGAGGCTCCTGCTATGAATTGTTGAATTTTAATGACTTGCTGTTTGCTCACTTGCAGATACATATTTTCTTTTTCTTTTCTTTCGTTTTTCAAAATGTATTAAAAAAAATTATAATTCAAAACTACGAAATCACAAGTAAAGCCTGAAACTTTAGTGTTCTCCTGGACCGATGAAATCAAAGTCTCTGTTTCTGTTAATGTTTGTCACATTAACCTTCGTCTTGTGTTAGCTTTCTGTTACTATTGCTGACGTTAGCGGGTCGGTTTTGACCCGTGTCTTAATGTTGGCGCACGTGGTCGAGGGTAACTTTATGCGGCGTTTTAACCCAAATTATTTTCGTTGGCTCGCTACTTTGTGTCTGTCCTGGGAAACGTTTGTGTGCATACATCTAAACGAAGTGCGAGCGCACTCAAAGTAACCTTTTCATGTGTAGCAGGTGCCCATCCAGATTATAACACAATGCCACCGCTAATGTATTTCCTTTTAATGTGCGAGGAACCCAAACCAGCACGCACACATTCCTCGCGCACCTCCGAAGAAGCCACACCTGCTGTTACACAAAGTGCTGCTTATGTTCTTTAAACAGTGTACAAAGAGAAATCAAAGGTTCATTGTTGCCTTGAGGGATCACATTCAACTCTTCGATTATTGAGGTAAATATTGTCTGGTTATTTGGTTTTGTATGATGCAAATTTAAGCTCTGTGTGCGCTTCTTTTCGGTTCTAGTTGTGCTGAAATACAACTGTATAAATTGAATTGGACATTACTGTTGTATTTATTATTTTACTCTGAGATCTTCACAGTGTAAGTTCAGCTTGAACTGCAAGGGAATGAGGAGGTATCGGTCCTTCGTTTAAATGTGATTCTTTTTCTTGATTTACAGAGACAAAAAGCTCAGACGCAATTAAATTTAAATTAGAATCGTTAAAAAGTCCGTCTGGTAGGTTATTTTTAACCCGTTAGAATAAATCACTCTCGACACATTTTCAGAAAAGCCTACTTTATTTTTCAACATTTTCATCAGCAAAAAACAAACAAACATGAACAAAAAAGCTCACGGTGGTCTCTCTTCTTATATCACGGAGGTCATTTTTAAACGCACGTTTTTCATTGCAGGGAATTTCTTTCCAGCCGAGATCATGTCTTTTCGTTTAGCTGTCGTTGCAAACGGTGCTATTGTTGTTCTCGCCGTGGCCGTCTACAAGTGGAGACAAAGCAGTAAGTCAAAGAACCCTTCTGAATGTGATAATAATAATCTTAGTATTTAAGATGCTGTAAAGATAAGCCGACCTGGATAACTTGAGACTTTATACGTTTGAAACAAAATGCTGATCTACAGTCACCAACGTGATTATGTCTCAAAGAGACAGTCGAGCAGCTGGAGAAGACACAAGCTGAACTCCAGAGCAAGACTGAGGAGATCTGTGAGCTGAAGGAGGAGGTATATAACACATGAAGTCACATGACATGTTCCTGCTCTATGCATTTTTTAGCTTGGACAGATTGGTGTGGTCACACTAACCAGTGTGACTAGTGTGATCTGATCCTCTCAACTGTGTTTGTCTGTTAGCTCGAGAAACTTGAGTGGTGGCGAAACGACACCTTTAAAGGGATGGATGAGTCACAACGGAAGTTCACCAAGCTGACCCTCGCTATGAAAAGGATGGAGAAAGTAATACTCAGATGCACACAAGCTTTCTTACATGGATACAAAGTCTGTATCGTTCAGTTCAGTTTTTTGGGAAATCACAATAGATGCCATCTCAAAGTACTTAATAAAGAAAGGAGGGACCAATGACCCACTGAGCAGCACTTGGCAGCAATGAGGAGCCAAAAACCCTTTAAGGATGAAACTCAGAGTGCAGGAGGACGGCAACTTTACTGTCTGCCATTCCTCAGTTTTCATTTGGAAGACAAAGTAGACATTTTATTGCAGGATATGTAAATATGTAACTTGCACCTTTCTAGCACCAAATCATGTCATGTCATGTTTGTAGGGACATCTCAAGAGCTTTTCATATGATTCTGTATTAAAAAGAGGGAAGGTAAAATAGGTAATAAAGCAATCCAGCTCTTCATTTATCCTTCAGCTGGAGGAGTCTGCAGACTTGGACAAGCTCCATGCTGAGAACATCAGGAGGAAAGAAAACGAGGAGTACCTGCAGACCACGAAGCTGAGGCTTGAGGACGAGAATAAAGAGGTACATATATTAAATGTATTTCTTGAGCTTAAACTTTTCCAAAGCTACCTTTCACATTTTTCTCCCCTCCCAGCTCAATGAGGAACTGGATAAAGTCAAACATGAGCTCAGGGATGAGTGTCAGAGGAGGACAGATGCTGAGTTAACCATGCAGACGCTGAAGAAAGAGCTGGGAGCCAACACTGAAAAGGTTCATTACTTCACTTTCTTTAATTATTTCATTAATCTATTACGCTATATTTTCTGTAATATTCATTCTGTTTTAATTCACAGTTTGTAATTCAGTTGCAGTTTCTCTTTGGAACAATCTTAAATACACATTTCCTTTCTAAAATTATTGCTGATGTTTTTATTACCTCGCCAAGCCAGAGTGGAGAGAATAAAATGAATTTCTGGTCTTTGTGGTTTAATACTATATGATGGAGTATGAAAACATTGGTGGCATCCCTTGCAGCGTTGCATCGGCACATCAAACATTTGGAGTGGGGGCTGTATGAGCTCTGCTGAGTGTCCTGCTAGTTAATGACACTGTTATTACTGTTAATACTAGGGATGTGCGCAATTACTCGACTAGCCGACTAGTCGTCGCTATTGTTACTAGTCGGTAACAGACGTACTAGTCGGGTAGTCTAATTATTAAGATTTCAGTAAACCCAGTGCTGGTAAATGTTTGTCCAGATGTTATGCAGCCATCTGCCACCAGATGGAATTTCCAGTTTGTACAAAGAAGCAAGAAAACTAGCGGGACAAATGTGTTTGCGCCTTAAAAACGCTGAGAGTAGGACCCAGGAGAGAAAAAAGTGCCACCATTTTATGTTTCTGTCGGCCGACACCGCATGTAAAACACCGGGACAACGACTGAAAGGTAATTAACACACGCAATGCACCTGCACAGGTATAAATGCAGCTAGATCAGCCACTTACGTCGTAGCAGCTGAAGTCTGAAGGGCTCGACACACGGGGAGCGAAGCCGCTCGCTCTCCATTCATTTCCTATGGAACTTGTGTGAAGAGATTGTTGCCTCAGTTCCATAGGAAATGAATGGAGAGCAAGCGACCTCGCTGCCCGTGTGTCGAGCACCTGAATCAGGGGTAAGCTGGAGGAGGAGGCCGGACGAGAAGGAGGTCTGGGCTCCCTGCCCCGGATATGAGGAAGAAAATGGATGGATGGGTTTTTGTATTGTTTTGATGCGTGTCATGAACTGTAGAGCAACGAGCATCGTGCACAAAGCGCCACACTTTTGAGTCGCAATTTATTTATTTTTCATTCATTTTCTCATATTCAGTGATGCGTGAACATCGTTTTCATATTCTTCGTTGTTTGGAGTATAGCGTGCAGTGTTCATAATGCACGATGCACAGTGTCGCACAGTTAAGCAGTATTTAAAGTGCGATTCATCATAGCAGAATGCGATTAATGGTTTCAAATGCCTTTGTTTAGACAGCTTTTGACATTATCCATTAAATAGGCAAAAAAAATAGACTAGTCGATTAGTCTAATGTTTTTCCCCTTGTATAGGCGACTATTAAATTTGTCACCAGGAAAATCCCTAATTAATACTTTTCTATGTTGTCTGTAATTTTGTCTCAAATCTGAACACGATAGAAACTTTATTTCCTCACTTTTTATAGAATGTCCTCATTCTAGTTAGAAATGAGCTGAAAAAAAAACCTGCACAAAAAATAAGATTACAGTAAAAATGACTTCAATGTTTCTCTTTTCTGCAAGTTAAAAGAAAAAAATAATGAAGTCCTGAAGCTCCGTGCTGAGAAGAACAGAAGAGAAGGAGATGAGAAGGAGCTGCAGACCACCAGGAACAAACTCCAGGCCAAGATTGAAGAGGTTCATATTTTGTTCCTTTCAATGAAGACGCTCATTGTCTGATATTCATTTTAATTAATCAAAAGTTTGCATCATGTGTTCCTCACCAAACTAGAAATAAACTGACATGATCAGTTTATTTGTTCTTTTCTGTTAAACACGTCTGTTTATCTTTGCAAACATCCCTAAATGCAGATCACGTACGCACATAATTACAGAACAAAAGATTTTTTTGTTCAGTAAAAATGACTCAAATGTTTCTCTTTTTCTTCAAGTTAAAAGAAAAAGGGGATGAAGTCCTGAAGCTCCGTGCTGAGAAGAATAGAAGAGGAGATGTTCCAGATGCGCAGACCATAGAGAGGAAGCTGCAGGCTGAGAATGAAGAGGTTCATATTTTGTTCCTTTCACTGAAGATACACAAGATTTCTAGTGAACAATTAAAATGTTCTTTGTGAGTAGCCTCATCCATCAAGAATACGCACAGAAAGTGCTGGTTAAAATATTTAGTTTCTCACAACATAACTCAAATATATGCAGCTGAAAGAGGAAGCAGCTGAAGCGCAGCAGCAGCTTCGGACAGAGAAGCAGAGGTTTATACATTTCATTTAACTTTTTTTTGTTACAGTGCAATCAACTATATACATCACGTCAAATATTTAAATTTAAAGTGTTTATACTTTTATACGACAGTTTCTGGGTGTGAAAGGTGAAGCCAGTGTAGAGGTGTGTTAAAGTGCCATTAGTTCTAGTGACCAGCAGGGGGAGACTCTGTTAGCAGAGGCCAGATTTTCGCAGTCAGCAGCGTTTCTGGTGTGAAAAGATCATCTTAATCCAGCAGGTCCTGAGATCCTGATTTCACTGAGACTTTCAAAATACGATTCAATAGACTAAAATATGACAGACCAAACATGATTTTCTGACAGGCGTACTGTCTGGAAAGATAAAAGTGTAACCTTCTGTTTTTTTTCTGTGCTTCATCTGTTCTTCAGGTAAATACAGCAGCTGAGGAAGCTTGAAGGAACGCGAGCTCTCTGTAGAAGAATCTGAATGAAGGACAGAACACTGTTTAAAGCACAGACTCACAGAACAATGCCACGGCCACACAGTTTGCTCTGAATGTTTTATGATCTCAATTTCACGACCGCATAGACAAATGGCCAGCTTCATGAATCTAACAAATTTTGTGTATTTATTTTATATGGTGGGTCACCGGTCACAATGAGGGCTGAGGGTAATGTGGGGAACAACAATAAATAAACCCGGGAAAAGAGACCAAACATCAGTGAGTGTTACATACTGATTTTTATTGGAGAAAAAAAGAATGAGGGTGGCACTACTCCACTTTGGTCCAGTTTGCATGTTCTCCCCGTGTCTGGTGCAGACAGGAGAACATGAGGGACACCTGAGTGCTGGAGAGAGAGTGAGAGAGAGAGACTGAGAGAGAGAGGAGGAGAAAGGGGGGAAAAAGCAGCACCACACACACACACACACACTTACAGCCACACATCTCTGCAGTGTGTAACAGCAGGTTAAAGTGCTTAAGTAACATCATTTCCTCCTCATCAGCGGTTGGCTTTGTGAGTCCTCACAGTGTAAAGCATGTGTGTGCAAACGAGTGTGTATTCAGCCTCAGAATATAATAAAGAAGGCCTCCTCCTCCTCCTCAGAAGTCAGCCTAAAAGATTAAAAAAAAAAAAAAAAGCAAATTGCCAGAAAGTAAATTAACATATCATTGAGACATCTGTTGAGAGATATGGAACATGCCCACACGTCTGTACCTTTTCTCTTGCACTTCAGTGTGTTGGTGATGTCAGCGTACCAGCACAACCACAGGGTCGATTTTACCTGCAGCAAAAAAAGTTTTGGAGAACATTTAAACGATGAAAATTGGAAACAATTTAAAAAAAGTTAAAAACAGTCATTTTTTTCTACGTGCTAACCTTTGCTGCTTCCCAAAAGGCAGAGCAGAAGAGCTGAAAATAATGAGAGGTAGATGCAGACCACAGGAGGCAGAGTGTGCGTCAGGCTGCAGTGAGGTGGCTCAGGAAGTCCTGCTTCAAAGAATAAAAACCACAGGTTAGCATCAGTGCAAAGACAAAATAAATAGCCACTACGTACATGACCTGCATATCTACTGCTCAAAAAATTTTAAAAGGAAAACTTTGAAAACATATCAAATCTCAATGGGAAAAAAATCTGCTGGATATTTATACGTGTGAGGGATGACAGGATGCCAGGTCATTTAAAGGAAATGAAAATGATCAACCTACAGAGGGCTGAATTCAAAAACACCCTGAATATTCAAACTGAAAAAATGATGCAGGCTGGTCCATCAGCTAAGATTTCAGTAGTTTGTCAGTTTGGCCCTCATGTGTTTGTGTGCATGTCTGACGATGTTGAGGGATGGTGACCTGGGGGCTCTCCTCCCACATCTGGACCAAAGCATCAGCGAGCTCCTAGATGCTCCTCTCGCCACATGAGGCCGGGCATTGTTGTGCACCAGGAGGAAGCCTGGGATCCACTGCACCACGGCATTATACATGCTGCCGCATGTGCAATGCCAATATACAGCAGCTGTCATAAACTGCACAGTGAATGGGACAAAAAAAGCATTTTTAAGTTTAAATGTAGTGATAATAATAACGATAATAAGAACACTGCCCTCTTACCTGTGATAGTAAAAGTAGGTAGGTGGATAGATAGCAGGCTGTCTGGTGATTCTCCAACTCCAGAGATGCTGCATTTGTAGAGACCTTCATCTAATCTTCATCTATCTCACCTCTTTTGAAAGAAAAATAGAGTTTACATATTCAGGAATCTGCATATTCATATACACACAGGAATTATCATGTGACATGTTATGTCTCCCAACATTTCTCAGGTGAACCATCCCTCAGTTATGCTGCAATAGGCCTCGGCTGCTGGGGGGTTCCCATGATGCACTGAGTGTTTCTTCTTTACTCACCTTTTTTTAATCTATTTATAAACCACTCTAATTTAATCATTAGTTATTATTAATCTCTGGCTCTCTTCCACATCATGACCCCAATAAAAATTAAAACTGAGTGTGGTCATGTCATTTGTTGAGCCATAACGTCATTAATGCAGGTTTTTCTTTAGATGCATTGCACATACTATACCTCAGCTGTGATGCTGGTAAATCGCGGGTGTGTCTTGTCCACGCTGTGATACTTCAGTGTCTTGCACGTGTGCACCGCCTGATCAGGAGTAGTACCTGAAAGCAGAAACAAACATATTCATTTTTGATTGTTATAGTAGAATTTTGATGCAGCCACTGAACATACATAAGCATCTTGTCCATCTGAAATGGTACTGAAGATTTGCAATAGGTTGACAGTAAAGGCTACTTTTAATGCTCTTCATAAACCTACTATGCAGTCGTGAGGATAGTGCATGGTTTAGTTCAGAAGGGCATGCATGGTGCTTGGCATTGCTTCACAAGAAAGCAACAACATTTGATCAAAATTACATAATCTGAGTCAAAAACACTGGAAGACGTGTAACATCACATCAGACAGACAAACATACATATTTGTGATAATGCGATTTAATATTCAATGCAGAAACAGAAAAGTTATCATACATGTTTGGTTTGATTGGCTTTTTTTGTCCAAAAGCGACTGAAAAAAGTCGCTAAATTTGGTGCCAGTGTTTTCAGCGGCTTTTGAAAATAGCACTGAAAGCCGAAATCGCCCCCATAACCGTGTTTTCTGAACATGTGCCCATCAAACCGTATCCCTTTTATTCACTCTGACATCCCTCAGATCTCGCTTTGGTGCCACGAACCTTTGTAGCTTTACTACCTGCTGAGGAGTTAGTATTTTAGATCATTAGCAAAGAAAACTGCACTTACCTGACAGTTGGTAAAGTTGGTTCTCCCGGTCACGTCTCTCCAGGCTGTGTCGATAAAACCAACATAATGAATAAATAACTGTGTAACACACTCTATTTGTCATTGCAGTTACTGGGCTGCAACAATTGCTTTCGCTGCTGATAGGAAACGACTTCGCTCTATTTGTGACTTAATTTAAAACCAAAACTTCTGTGCCGAGGAGAGCAAAGATGGCTGCCTCAGTGGCTGCACCAGTTAATGTTTCAGTTTAATAAAAGTCTGAAACCAAGTGCTAAAAAAGTTAATTAAAGTCAACTATCCATGGTTTTCCTTATGTCCTTACGGAGCTCTGGATGATAAGGCATATTATGTTGTGTTTTTTATTATGAATAAAAGTAAAAAAAAATACATATTTGAATCTTTTTTTAATGAATAATAAATAAATAATTGTATAAATACAGTCCTTTTAAAAGTTATTTCAACTGAATGTAAAAGAATGAAATCTTGTTAGAATCAGCTCAGTAGGCTCAATTATAATATAGTGCTTTGTAGGCTGGATAGAGCCAACGGGATAAACTACAACACTCACTAACAGACAGCACACAGCGGGAGGAAAATCTAAGACGGCATCACAACACTGGACACGGGAAAACTGAGACAATACACACCTGAACCAAGACATTGGGAAACAGCTGGGTGGGAAGCAAAGGAAGTAAAGCTGAACACAACACACAGTACCGAATACCGAATTGTGTATCACTGTTACAGACAAAGAAATGTTTCCATCACTTTGGTATTTGAAAGACCGCGGGAAACAGGAAGCAGCTCAAATCTTCAGCTGAAGAAACAAACAAACTCCTGCTATAAATTGTTGAATGTGATGAATTGCTGTGTGCTAACTTGTAGATATGGAATTTCTTTTTTTTTCAAAAAAGTATTAAAAAATATAATTCAAAACTACAAAGTCACAAGTAAAACCTAGAAATTTCTTAAAAGTGCAGAACTGAAAGTAAAAAGTCAAAGCAAATCTCTCACATGCCTTTTGCTTTAGTGTTCATCTGGACTGATGACATCAAAGTTAGATTGTTTCTGTTTCTGTTAATGTTTGTCACATTAATATATGAGGGAAACTTTGTGGTGATTTGACCCACATTTATGTTGCTGGTTTGCTACTTTGTGTCTATCCTGTGTGCGTACATCTAAACAAAGTGAGAGCGCACTCATGAAGGGGTTTCTGCACAGCAAGGTCTTTTAAAGTAACCTTTGCATGTGTAGCAGGTGCTTATCCACAACGTAACACACTGCCGTCACCTTCCTTCTAATGTAGTTTCATTTTGATGTGCGCTGAAAGCAAACCAACACACACACACACACATTCCTCAGCACTCGTGCACGCCTGAAGAAGTCACTCCTCCTTTTACACAAAGTGCTGTTTATCTTCTTGAAGCAGTGTATATAAAGAGCAGTCGCAGGGTCATACTCACCTCAGGGAGCACATTCAACTCTTTGACTACTGAGGTAAATATTGACTGGTTATTTGTTGCTGTATGATGCAAATTTAAGGTCTGTGTACACTTCTCTTAAATTCTAATTGAGCTCAAACAATTGTGTAAATATAATTGGACATGGCATGGATCCTATAAAAGGTCAAGATAAAATAAACTGAAAAATAAATAATTTACATGTTTTAAATTTTTCAGAAAAGCTAGCTTTATTTTTCAATCACTCACTAAACTTTTTTACAAAAAAAGAGTCATGTATAACTTACAACGTCTTCACCAGCAAGTTAACCAAAAAAACCATGAACACAGTTTTATATCATGGAGATCATTTTTAAATGCATGCTTTTCATTTCAGAGAGTTTGTCTCCTGCTGAGCTCGTGTCTTTTGGTTTAGTCGTCTTTGCACGTGTTCTTTTCGTTGCCTTCGTTTTCGTCTATAAGTGGAGAAAAAATAATAATTCAAAAATACCTTCTGAATATGACACAGATTTGTTTTTAGGAAAAATAATACAGATTGTATTTTCTTAAGTGGATCCAATGATAATCTTAGTATTTAAGATGTTGTAAAGACAAAGACTGCTTGGATAACTTGAGGAATTAGTCATATGAAACAAAATGCTGATCTACAGTTACAAACATGATTCTTGTGTTTCTGCCAGGAGGAAGCAAGATGGATGAGCATTCCAACATAGCTGAGATGAAGTCAACAGACGCCTCGAGCCCAGAGAATGAAACCAAACCTGTGAGTAAACAATATCTTATCTGCTTCAAAGGAAGAAGGAAACAAGAGCTATTTATTAAACATGCATGGAGATAAAGAGATAAACAGATTGGCCAAGCTAAAAAAAAATTCACAACACAAACAGGAACTTGCAGAAATTATCAGGAGGTGTATTTACAGTTATTTGCAGAAGGGGAAAATAAGGTTACTAGGGTGAATAGGGAGTCCGATTGTCCGAAGTTTGGAGCTTATCAGAGCTGATTCAGGGACTAAACCAGTTGAGTCTGGGGGTGCACAAAGCTTAGGGACAAAGGATCCAGGGATGAATCCAGGAGGAGACGAGAGAAAGCTCAATGAGTTAATCCAAGACTGGCAACCACTGCTTTCTGGGGAAACAGTTAGGCTATGAGCAGTTCTAATTTTATGTTTCCTAATTTTAAAATCAGATGTTCCATCTGATGACACTGAGTCTGTGGATGAAGAGGAAAATGAGAAATGGAGGCCATGGTTCCCAGTGGTTCCCCTGTGGCTCCCTGGGGCAAGTTTGGGCCCCCGGGGGTGTGCTGGAGGTCAGGGATCCAATTTTTTAATGTGACAGTGACCCGGTCGGCTCATGGTGACAATATTACCAGGTCATAGTGAGCACCAATCTTGAGCCGGGGCCACAGCATGGTCTGTTTTAACCCTGTGCATGCAGCCTATTAAAGGGGCAAACCAGACCAACCCATGGTCTCCGGAATCTTTGGGAGATGGGTGTCTAGAAAGATGGATCTTGGAACTTGGCTCCTGTGCCAGCGCCTTCAGGCGGTTGGCTCCTGCAGCCTGTATGCTTACCTATAGTACCAGTTGGGGTCCTGCATTGGGGGATGATGGGTGGGGGGGTGGAAGTGGCACTTCCGTCTGGGCATGACCATTCAGTAGTGAGACGAAGATGCCCCATCTGTCCTTGCCGTCCTATGACGGGTCCCATGTTGCAGGATGGTGGTCCACAGCACGGCAAAAAGCGCAGTTTCTCAAACCCTCCCACCTTCAGGACCAGGTATCGTCCAACCACTCAGACAGTGGGGCAGGTCCACCATGCTGGCTTTACACTAGAAAGGCTCACCCTAGTCAGGCTGCTGAGCAGTATGTGTTGCACTTTTTTAAGTTTACATTCTTCTCTGTTATCTATCATGTATCTATGCATCTACTTATTAAATTTCCAAATACAGCAAACTATTTGCATATTCTCCAAAAGATGTTGATTCAATGACATTAAAAAAAAATTATGATCATGAAAAAAATCATTTATTCATACCTTTGGTGTACTGAAGAATTTAGCTGTTGTCTTGCTGACTTCAAATTTCAAATTCAAATTTACTTATTAACAAGGTGAAGCAGGAGAACGAGATGAAGACGGATGAAGGGAAGACAGATGAAACTGAGGTCCAGACGGATGAGGTCAAAGAAGGCAAGGCCAGTGAGGTGAACGTGAAAGATATTTCTTTATGTTTGCTTAAAAACATTTTGTTTTCTGTAATATTCATATTTGGTTTCAATTATCAATCGCCTCAATAAAAACACAGCATTTACTAAAAATAATATGAAAAAGGTTTATGGTAATTTCTTTTTCCACAAAAAAGATGCCTACCTGTGAGTCTCTAATTAAAGACATAAAAGCTGAAGTCCAGGATGAGAATGAAGTGAATACGAACCTAGATCAACAGCACTGAGGTTCAGCTACTTCACACTGTCTGAAGACACTTTGTACAGCAGCACTGCTGTCTGACAAACATCCATCTGTCAATCTGCCTTTTAGCAGGCGCTCGAAGAGACAGTCGAGCAGCTGGAGAAGACACAAGCTGAACTCCAGAGCAAGACTGAGGAGATCTGTGAGCTGAAGGAGGAGGTATATAACAAATGAAGTCACATGACATGTTCCCACACTCTGCAATTTTTAGCTTGGGCAGACTGGTATGGTCAACCCAGATCCGATGTTCCCCCAGCTATTATGTATACATTATGCTAAATTGTGACCTAACCAGTGTGACTAGTGTGATCTGATCCTCTCAACTATGTTTGTCTGTTAGCTCGACAAACTTGAGTGGCTGAGAAACGACACACTTAAAGGGATGGATGAGTCACAACGGAAGTTCACCAAGCTGACCCTCGCTATCAAAAGGACGGAGAAAGTAATACTCAAATACACACAGGCTTTCTTATATGGATACAAAGTCATTATTGTTCAGTTCAGTTTGTGAGAAATAACAATGGATGCCATCTCAAAGTACTTAATAAGATAGGTAGCCTTTCATTGAAGGGACCAAGTAATAGAATAGAATAGAATGCATTTATTGTCATTAATTTTGTTGACGAAATATTTTCATCATAGTTTTCATCAACGACCCTTTTTTTCATGATGCAAACGAGACGAAAACGGAATTTGGACTTCCTGAAAGGATAAAAACGATGACTAAATTAATTGACATTTTCGTCAACGAACGAAAACTAGACGAAAATGTTTGGCGGGGACGACATCCAGTCAGAACTGACTTAAGTTTGTGACAGGGCGCCTTGACTTTTTTAATTCTTCTTTTTGCTTTTTCGATACAGAATTTAATGTAGTCCAGTATCGTCCCTGTGAATGTTTTTAGGTCCCCGTGTTCAAATAAATCCCAGTCTGTGTGTGAAGCAGTCCAGTGGTTTGGAGAGTGCGTTTTCAGGCCAGGTCGTAATGGTTTTTACTGTAGGCCTGGCTCTCCGTCTGAGGGAGCTGGGGTGAGCAGCAAGGAAAGATGGTCGGATTGGCCAATGTGGGGGAGGGGTTTGGCTCTGTAAGCGTGCTTAATGTTGGAATAAACATGGTCAAGAGTGTTCTCCCCTCTTGTAGAACATTTGACATGTTGGTGGAATTTCAGGAGTAAAGTCTTCAAATTGGCCTTGTTAAAGTCTACCGCGATAATATGAACACTGTCGGGGTGGGCCCACTGCTGTTTGTTAGTGGTGTTCAGCCGGAGAGAGCGCCATGCTAACATTAGCATCGGATGAAATATACACGACTCTTAGAGGATCCTGGTATTAAAGAGAGGGAAGATAAAAATTCTGAATTTAATGAAGCAGTCCGGTTCCTCATTTATCCTTCAGCTGGAGGAGTACGTAGACTTGGACAAGCTCCAATCACTCAGTTCTAAGAATACATCATTGGAAGAAGACCTGCAGACTCTGAAATCTGTGCTACAGGACAGCGAAGAAAAGGTTATTATCTCCACTTTTAGCTCTGTTTATTCAGTGTGCTATCAAGTTATATCTCCACCTACTGAATATTTTTATGAGACCTTCATCCTCCTTGGAAAGCAGGAATGGAAACAACAATATTTCCCTGTTTGTCGGGGCTAAGACTGTTGGCAGTATGACTGACTGCTCACAAGCCATCTGAGCTTTAGAGAGCTTCGCCCAAAGATGCCTCCTTTGAAATAATGTTCTCCTTTTCTCAAAGTTGAAAGACAAAACTGAAGAAACCGTGGAGCTCCGTGCTGAGAAAAACAGGAGGAAAGAAAACGAGGAGTACCTGCAGACCATGAAGCTGAGGCTTGAGGACGAGAATAAAGAGGTTCATATATTAAATGTATTAAGTTGAACTTAAACTTTTTCAAAGCTACGTTTCACATTTTTCTCCCCTTCCAGCTCAATGAGGAGCTAGCTAAAGTAAAAAATCAGCTCAGGGATGAGCGTCAGAAAGGGACGGATGCTCAGATAAACATGCAGACGCTGAAGAAAGAGCTGGAAGCCAACACTGAAAAGGTTCATTACTTCACTTTCTTTAATTATTTCATTAATCTATTACATTATATTTTCTGTCATATTCATTCTGTTTTAATTCACAATTTGTAATTCAGTTGCAGTTTCTCTTTGGAACAATCTTAAATACATAATTTCCTTTCTAAAATTATTGCTGATGGTTTTATTACCTCGCCCACCCAGAGTGGAGAGAATAAAATGAATTTCTGGTCTTTGTGGTTTAATACTTTATGATGGAGTATGAAAAAATTGGTGGCATCCCTTGCAGCGTTGCATCGGCACATCAAACATTTGGGGTGGGGGAGGTATGAGCTCTGCTGAGTGCCCTGCTAGTGTCTGTAATTTTATCTTGAATCTGAACATCATAGAAACTTTATGTCCTCGCTTTTTAAAAAATGTCCTCATTCTAGGTAGAAATGAGCTGAAAAAAAAAAAACCTGCGCAAAAATAAGATTACAGTAAAAATGACTTCGATATTTCTCTTTTCTGCAAGTTAAAAGAAAAAGAGGATGAAGTCCTGAAGCTCCGTGCTGAGAAGAATAGAAGAGAAGGAGATGGTAAAGAGCTGCAGGACATACAGAGGAAGCTTCAGGCCAAGAATGAAGAGGTTCATATTTTGTTCTTTCAATAAAGATGCTCATTGTCTGAGCTTAATTTTAATTAATGAAAGGTTTGCACCATGTGTTCCTCACCAAACTTTATTGTGTGTATCCTTATACATCACAGATACATTTTAAAGCTACTGGAATACAGGTTTGCCTTTTCTGTCCCACAGCTGACTGAGGAAGTCTCTAAAGTAAAGCAGCATCTTAATAACGAGAAGATGAAGAGGAAGGATGCGACAATGGCTCTGCAGTCCCTGAATGCAAAGCTGGAAGCCAACAGCAAAGAGGTTATATCTTTTAATTATTCCATTAATCTATCACCTTGTATCTACACAGGTTTGGTTACATTTTTACGCCATATCCAAACATTTTTTAAAATTCTATATTTTAGCTGCAGCCTCTCTCTGGAAAATGTTTGTTTCTCTGCAATCCACATTATTTTTTTTAAAGATTTTTACTGATTTTGATATTAACCGTTGTAGTTAGTAAAAGTCTTCCTCATTGTTAAAATAAACTGACATGATCAGATTGAATGTTCGGGCTACGGAAGCCGAGAGCGGCCATGGTACCTATAAACTTTTGTCTGATGGTTTTCTCATTATAGTGCGTTGTTTATCTCGTTATCACGGAATAACGATTACCGTTTTCCCGAGATAACGAGATAAATAACTTTCATATCAGC
>JAVDPK010016702.1:0-16857 GCA_034780415.1 Cichlasoma orientale
ACCTGCCTAATTTTGTTTAAATAATTATTGCACACTTTCTGTAAATCCTATAAACTTTATTTCACTTCTCAAATATCTGCTATATGATATATTTAACTGAAACTGCTGATCCAAACAACCAGTGATTTACAAAGGAGAATCATGTAGGACCTATTTGAAATTTAAAATAGCGTTATTTCAAATATTTCAAATTGAACTAACAGTAGCTTCATTAGCTAGGAAGCTCGTTTGCTAGCTAAAGTTAACATTACAATTGGCTGGCTAAAGGGATTCAGCCCATAGTCACAGTGTTCTCTCAGCCTCGGTACGTTTAACACTGAAAACATATCAAATTTCTTTCCCTTAAAAGTAAAACTAATGAAATACAATAAAAAAATGTATCTTGTATTTCTGTCAAACAATGCTGTCAACACATCTGTAGGTACTACAGTCACAGTTGCTAGGCGACAGGAGCAGCGTGTCATAGGCTGGAACTTCCAATTTAACAGCTGCTCACTTCCGGCCACATCCTTCAAAGGATGCAGCCTCTGAATTTGGACATTAGTCTGTACATATGGCTTCAATATGGATGAAAGTAAAACTATCTAAGTCTACCATATCAATACAGACACATTACACCAAATATTTTTCTCACAAAGTATACATCACTGTAAGTGTTGCTTCTCATTTTCCATCATTTGTCTTAAATCATTGTAATGAGGTTTGATTGGATCAGCTCAGACAGCGGAGGGGTTGCAGTGCTGCTGCCAGGCAAAGTCAAAGTTCAAAGGGAGCTGGAGAGGTATTTAATAAAAATGTTTACACTGATAGCGTACAGAAAAATAATAATTATTAATCCCACCCTCTGTCTTTCAGTGCCTGTGAGCCTGTGTTAAATTATCAGTACCTACTGTTTTTTTGTTTGTTTGTTTTTTTTACTTTAATTAAAAATATATATATATTACAATTCTTTCAGTCTGCAATAATATCTATAAAACTAGAGGACTAAAACTTACCTAAGACTGCGGTTTGTATTAAAAAGAAAATGGGTCATAATATTTACTTACGAAAGGCAACATACTTGTTTGTTCCTCTTGTCAAAAGCATTAGTTCCATATGTTCTCTTAAATGGGCGAGCCAGACATCTGGTTGTAGATAAATAGATGTCTCAACTTGAATTTATGTGTTAACTTATTATCTGTCTCCAAAGATGTTAAGAATACTGATTTTCACATCCTCATATTTGGAGGAAAAACTTCCTAAAAAAAAAAAAAAAAAGACTTTTAACATATCTTCTGTTTCTTGTTGCAGTGACTTTCACGCTGTTACTTCACACAATATTCCACGAGTGCAGTTTGATAAACTCAAGATTTGCAGATTCTATTACTACATTAAAAGTAATTCTTATATTTTTAGCACAGAGTTCAGATCTGCTGTGAACTTTGGGAGGACGTCCTCAAATTAGTGCATTTCCGAGTGCTGTTATTTTCACCTATGCAGCTTCTCCCCTGCTCTAAAGCTGCCGTCATTTGATCACGACATGCACAAGAGGCTGTCCCGCTGCAAATGATCAGACAACCTTATAAGTAATTGAGTATCCAAAGCATTAAAAAAAATGAGTCATAAGACTAGATATGATATTTATTTGATATGGAAATGTTTATACATATGCATTGCAGCTTATTAATTATTCATATTGTCTTGTTTTTTTTTCTGCTTGTCTGTAATATACATTATGTATTCTCTCCCTCCGACAGACGCATCTTTTGAAATGGGAAGAAAAAAGAGGTAAGAAAAAAAAAAAGAAGAAAAGGAAGGATCAGTTGGCGTCTCTCACTTTGACTACAAAAGAGTGAATGAGGGAAAAACTTCATTATATGTGCGAGTGACAGGAAATGTGAGACACAGTGACAGAGAGGCACAGAATGAGGACCTTTTTTTTCCCTCCCCACCTCAGTTTCATGTCTCTGTTGCTGAAAAACAGAAAAAAAAGCCATCTCTGTGGACCGTGCGATCTATAATACACACGCGTGCACTGACCCCGTATCTCTCGTGAACAGTGCCACCAACCATCAACTGTCATTTTTAGTCAGCGTCTCACTCACTCCATAATCACCCTGACAGACGGTGTACTGCCACCATGTTGCTACAGCGCCGTAAGCGGGGAAACAGGAAGTTAATGCCGTTATCACTGTGTCACCGTTCTGTCGGCACTTTAACATGAAAAACTTTAACAGCCCATCATTTAAATTGCAAGTTTCTTTTTTTTTTTTACTTATTTTGGCAGTGATTAATATTTGCATAAGACTGACCACGTGATTCTTACAGTTTTCTAAAAGCATGTCAGGGAGTCAGATTTTACAGCTCTGAAGCAGAATCATTTCAAACATTTTCACAACTTTTATAGTTGCAGCAACTGGACAGTGGTGCAACTTTGTTCGGACACACATCTACTTCCACCACATTTTATTTGGCAGTGTTTTTTTGGACTGGGAAAGGCATTCAAATTAAACATCTTATGAAAAACTATATCATTTGTGAGATTACTATACATTATCAGTATTTAAACGACTTATAAACGTCTCACTAAAATGCATGCATAAAATGCATTTCTTATGTATCAAAAATAGCACGTAACATAAGATGTTATGTTTTAGTTTTTTTTCCCACTTTTTAAGCCATTGTAATTATTTTTAGATGAATGAAACAAAAATAATGAGGGTGGTTTGTTTAAAATAAAAAAAATAAAATATCATTCATGCAGAATTTGTTCACTAAAGATACACAATTCAAGATTTTATTCCTTCATTCATTAATCATCCTTCATCCCCGTGACTGTAAGCTTTCTTTCTGTTGCATATTCAGTTTTTTCGAGATTTGGGAGCTTCAGTAGAGGCATCATTCCTGCTCTTAGTGCTTTGCATATTTCACAGACTGCAAATGTCTTTTCAGCCTATCAGCAAGGATCAAAAATATTCATTTGCTTTTTCTCATGCTTGTGTTCTCCTTGTTTCTACATGGTAATGTAAACTGACAGTTAAGGCAGCAGTTTTCTGTGTAAATGCACCATGCAGTATCTCTCATTGTGGTTTACTAGCTGAGGTCAGTGGGGTTGTGTGTGTGTGTGTGTGTGTGTGGGGGGGTTGACTGGCCACTGTTTTTTTTTTTTGTTGCTTCATTTCTGATGGTAGGCTGCCAGGTAGGTGTTATCGGGTCCCACGGGGAAATGTTTTCAGCATCAGTCACTGTGTGTTTGAGTTTTTTTTGTTGTATGCGACAGTGTGTGTTTGTGTGTACCAACAGCACAGTAATCTGTAGGTGGGTCATCATTCTTAATGCAGTCTGTGTCATCAGTTCCCGTGACAACAGGGGGAATGATGCAGCCGATACATATGAAACAGGGTGCCATGCATAAACATGGAAGCTGCAAGAGGAGGAGGGCGAGGGCAGCACGGGGGCGAGGTTATATGGGGGATGTGTGTGTGTGTGTGTATGTGTGTGTGTGTGTGTGTGTGTTTGTGCGCACATGTACCTGGCCTCTCTCTATTGCTGTTTATTATTCATAAGCCCTCCCTCAGTGTGCTGTCACTAGCTCCTCCTCCTGATATGAGTTTATATGTGTGTGTGTGTGTGTGTGTGTGTGTGTGTGTGTGTGTGTGTGTGTGTGTGTGACGGATGGTGACAGCGTCAGCGGATGGGGGATCAAGATTAAGATCAAACACAGCTCAACGTCACACTCTGTCAGGTTCACCGGACGTGTATGGCCACACACACACTTGCGCGCGCGCACACACACACACACACACACACACACACACACACATGCTCTCTTAAAGGTTTGAGTCTCCCATCCTTCAAAATAAAAATAAAAAAATACAAAAGGCAACAATAACAGCTTTAAAAAAGAAGTTCTTATGTAAAAATACAGAAAAATACACACTTCAAAAGTAAAAGTGATTATTATACAATATGGTAAAATAAAGTTTCATATTAAAGTTACAAAATATATGATTATACTTTTACACTTTTAGATATTACCATGCAGGAAAACAGTGGACCGTTGTTGAACCTGTCTTCCGGCCCCCTTGTATTCATTTGCAACAGATTTCAGTGCTGCAGCGAGTTAAGGTGGTGCTAATTTCATCAGTGTCATATAGACAACTGCTTTCATTTTGTCTATAAAAAGCCCTCATGTCTAAGATCAGAATATTTTGTATATAAAATTATAAAAGTAAGCTGAACTGTAGGCACTAGATAAACGCTGAGTAGGTATATAGTGTTTTCTTCACCTGGATTTTCCAGAAAGGATCGCCATAGTCACAGGAAGATGATCATTTCCAGCTGTATTCATTTATATATGGTGACATACTTTTGGAGAGCAACACCACAGAAGAGAGTGAGTGAAAGGACGAGCTGGGGTGGAGGTGTGCTGTAAAGTGGTTTGCAGTAACTGCAGGCAGTCTGCAGTAGTGTGATTATCACATCCTATATAAGATTTGTTGATCTGATACAAACAAAGGCATCAGCTCAGACGAGTCAGGCACCGAGATCAGCTGATCTGCTGGGATTGCTGCTGAGCTTGATTTTGTGGCTTTGCTCAACTAATGCTACATGTTTTCATTTAATTGCTGCCTTAGAAACATGAAAAGCATGCAAGAGCAAGCAAGAGCTACAAAATGACCTCCAGCAGGCCACTGGTGCAAATGTCTCTGACCAAACAATCAGAAACACACTTCAACACTTGGCTGATATCCTTTCGTGGGCCCTGTGCTCACAGCCCAGAGCCCACCGTGGAGCCCAATTGATGTTTTCCATAGAATACCAGAATTGGCAGATCTACCACTGACACCTTGTGCTTTTCACAGATGGGAGCAGGTTCACCCTGAGAACATGTGACAGACCTGAAAGGTTCTGGAGAAGCCGTGGAGAAGTTTATGCTGCCTGCAACATCATTCAGCACGACTGGTTTGGTGGTGGGTCAGTGATGGCACCATTTTCAGTTGCTATCTACCATGAAATTTTTGGCAAAATGGACTAGCCTGCTGCATCATTTTTGCACTTTGATTTTCGGGTTGTCTTTGAATTCAGGCCCATGAAGGTTCATAACTTTCATTCCCATCAAATGATGTGGCATCCTTTTGTTCCTAGCTTATTACCCCGTCTATAGCAGTATAGATATCCAGCGTGATCTTTTTTTTTCCCACTGAGCTCCGATGTGTTTTCAGTGTTCCTTTAATTTTTTTGAGCAGTGTATAAATGACTGCAGATGGAAATATGTCATAACTGAAATTCCTTTTTTTTTTTTAAAAAAAAAAGCAAAACAAAAAAAGAAACACTCCAGTACATGGGAGACGCTAACAAAGTGATTGTTAGTGGAGCTTGGTGAATTTTAACACAAATATGTCAAAATGCTTATTTGTTTCCAAAGAGCCAAACATCTTCAAGCTGCTCTCTGAGCGCACAATGTGTCTCATTCCATACAGTTTCTCTGTGCACGCGCCTGTCAGTACACACCTTTGTCAAGATGTGTGCGCAGTATTTACAGATAGGATGAAGAAAGGTGAACACTGGCTCTTTATTTAGTCTGTGTTCACATAAACGGACACACAACACACACACACACACACACACACACACACACACACACACACACAGCCAAAGCCGTGAAGGCAGCCATGGTCTCCTCACTCCACGCAGATCATTCCAAAGGGAGATGTTTTCAATTCACTCATTACAGCGAGGTCGTGCAGGGTCAAGTTCAATGCCAGGAAAAAAGAGCGGCTACACTAAGGGGAGCACCACCCACTCACATGCACACACACACACACACGCACGACCATGCACTGAGCACAACACAAGTAGAATTACCACCAACCGAGCTTGGGATTTTGGGTAAATACACCAAAATTAGGCCTTTTTTTCTCTCCTCTGTTGAAATGCACACAACACAATGAGCCTAAGAAGGAGACATGGTGGATATAAAGGGATCAAAGCAAATGGATGGATGAAGGCTTGGTTAAAGGTCAGGCTGGGCAGCGTCTGCTTGGTGGGGAGAGCAAACTAGCTGGATAGTAAACATGTCTGGGAGGGGTGTAATAAATGCCAGGAATATGCATCACAGTCTCTTAACCGTGATAACTGCGCTGATTCTTTCCGCTGTGATTCCATCACTTCTTATGTTCTTATACATCTCACATTTATTTTACCTGAGAATTGTGGACTTTATTTAGAAAATGAGATTCTGGGAGTATGTTGTGTGTGCTTTGGGAGAACTGGGGAAAAATGCACATCAGCAAATGCAGCATGATTGTTGTGCCCACCATCAGCAGTGGGCACGACAGGGTAAAGTGCCTTATTATATGTCCTCCTTCTCTGCTGTGTGAAAGCAAACTACCATGTTTGGTGAAGTATAGCCAAAGTATTACAAGGATAGAGAGACAGCAGACAGAAATGGTAGCAGAAAGTCTAAACTAATATATGGTCACAGCCTTTCTGGATCCCATTAATGAGCCCAGTAAGGAGCATTTCAGTACATGCACACATCAAAAAAACCCCAAAACTATGGAAACAGGGAGGTCAGTCCCTTTATTTTTGCTGTAGACTGAAAACATTTGGGTTTGACATCAACAAATCAATATGAGAAAAAAGATCAACATCTCAGCTTTTTCAGCAGTTTGTTTTTGTTTTGGGGTTTTTTTGGGGGGGGGGGGGGGTACTCCCTTCAGTTTCCTCTTTAGCAGGTAAAATGCTCTGCACGGTTTAAGTCTGGAGATTGATGAGGCCAGTCTAAAACCTTCCACGTCCTGCCCCTGATGAACTCCTTTGTAGTTCTGGCAGCGTGTTTTGGGTCATCATCTTGCTGCATGTTGGAGGATCTCCCGATCAGTTTGCTTGCATTTTTCTTTAAATTGACAGACAAAATGTTTCTGTAGACTTCTGAGGTCATTGTACTGCTGCCATCATGCGTGACATCATCAGTGAAGATTAATGAGCCCGTCGCAGAAGAAGCTATGTGAGCCCGAGCCATGACTCACCTCCACTGTGTTTCACAGCTGAGCTCGTGTGTTCGGGATCATGAGCAGATCCTTTCTTTCTCCAACAAGTTTCCAAGCTTTTCCATCACATGGTAAAATCTGCCACGACCGGTTGGGGGTGAGGGGAGGGAGACAGGACAAAAGGCACTGTGGAAGAGAGCCAGAGATAAACTAATGATGAAATGCAGAGTGGTGTGTAAACAAGGATAGTGAAGAAGAGATGAGTGAAGAAGAAACACTCAGTGCATCGTGGGAAGCCCCCAGCAGCCTCGACCTATTTAAATATGTTCAGGAGCCTGAGTAGCCAAAGGGGAAAAGCACTGGCCACAAACAGTTCACACAATTTATTACCCATTCCTTCCCCTTTCCTGTGCACAGGGGCACAGCAAACCGAGGCTAACTCTTCTCATCTATCGTACAGTCTCCAGAATGCTTTCTTCTTATTCTTAATTAAGTCCAGTGACAAGCAGCAAGAGCTTTCCCAGCTCCTAATGAGAAATACTGGTAACTTCACAAGCTCAACTTCTTTTTCTGCTGGCAGAATTTTACAGTTTCTGATGGCCAAAATATTGTTTGGTCAATTGTCATGTTCCTGCGCGCAGTCCAGTAATAACAGGTTGGCTGCCCTTTGCACGGCCACAGATGGTCAATTTAAGCAGCCAGCTGGTGGTCAGCTAGCCCCGGCAGCAGCAGTTGCTCTGGTGCTCTCTGACAAACCAATGTTGGTTTTAAGACCTCATTATGGTGACAAAGTTAACCGCAGATTTGTGGGAAGTTTTTGGATGACTACCAGCATATATAGAAAAAGGGATTTTTGTTCTGCTGACAGCTGTTATGAATCTCCTGACCGCAGTGGCTTTGAAATTCTGGCTACAGCAGTCCACTAAAAATCTTTTATTGTGGAATTTAAACATGCAAGCAGGTTTCTATTAAACAAAAAAAATTGTTAAACTTTTCAAAAAATTCCCCCACAGCCGTCTGAATCGGATCCATTCATGTGGTAACCGGGCGCAGTGCTGCGGAGTGACTCAAAATGTGCTTAACTCAGCCTCTGTGTGCTTTAGCAGATAGTTAATGGTTCATTTCCCTGCACACTGCTGCACCATCTTCATCAGAAACAGAAAGAGACAGAGAAAACAGGAGTAATTAAAATGTCTTTACTTGTAGCTTAATTACGAGCCAGCCAATGAATCTTTTTGTCAGAGCAACTCTTTCTCCCGGCTTCCCCTTTTGCATAAAACAATAAAACCTCTGTTAAAAATGTAATTTTCGCTTTGTTCAGATTAGATTCAGCCTTCTTTTTTCCCCCTTGTCTAAGTTGAAACGTTAAATCAAATCAAAGGCGAACAAGCGCCTCTCTTTCGTCCCCACCCCACCCCCCCTTTTTACTTCTGACCACCCTCCCCTCCCTGAGATTCCCCTACACTGTAGCTATGGAAATGGGACTTTGGGGATGAAAAGAAACCATAATTTTGTGGCGGGATTAATTTGGAGACATGAGCAATACCAAATGAAATCCCTGTCAAAACCTCTGCTGATTCTTTTCATCGTTTGCAGATCCCTGAGAAATCTCTTCCCCATGGTGTTTGTGATTTGACAGTCCAGTAGTTTTGGACTTAGTTCCCCCCTGATACCTCTGACATGTTGACATTAAGTGGTTGCTGAGACAGGCAGCACCCATATTTCAATCACCATTAAGCAGAGGATATTTGGTGTTAGTTTGGAAAGACAGAAAGAAAGAAAGAAGCACCGGTGACACAGACATTCACAGATACAACAGCAGGCAAACAACTGTAATTACATTAGAGAGTGAGCGGCAGCCATTTCCTGCGAGTGCGGGGAGGTAAATATAGTCCACATCTGACCCTTAGATCTCTCAAAAATGTGTGGGCTGATTGTTTACTGGTGTCCTTGTCGAATGCCCTTTTTTCACATCAGTCCTGTCAGCTGGAAGAACTTTATACTTCTTTACTACTTTTTGCTTTGACAAAAGCACCGCTGCAGGAAACAATGTGAGGAATATCATCATCAAAAAAGACGTGACTGTATGGGAGTGGTGTATGGGGTCAACATGGCAGCTAATTGTTGCAGTCACTTCCCGGGAATAAAGGTCCATATATGTACTTCTGTCAGGATCACGTTTTTCAAGTTAGGATGGCTGTTCCATCGCTAATCATGACTGGCTGTGTGCCTTTGTTCTGAAGCCTCCCTGCTCTTCAGTTTGCAGTGCTGGAGAGACTAAGGTGGAGGGTGCAGCAGCAAAAGTCCCTCACAGAAGTCATCAGTGACCATGTCATGAAATTAAAGAAGTCTCAATGATTAAGGGGCTGGGGGGAGGTGGGTTATAAAGCAGCTAGCAGAACTGGCAACAATGCTCCTTAGAAATGCAGAAATAATCACACGTTTGCCCTTTACTGTGCATTTGCTTTTTTTTTTTAATTGGATACATGGCTGCACAAAACAAGGAAATTAAAGCAGTAACCTCAGGGACAGAAATTTTCCAGCAACTGGCCTACACTCTATGAGTTATAATAGCCACTCTCTGAGGTCTAGGTCATCACTGATAGGTCGATTGCACCAAGGTTTTGTAGAATATCATTTTTAAGGGTTGCTTGGGCCCGTGACAACGTTCAGGACCTCATGTGGTCCAAAAATTCATTGATTTCTTTTTAGGGCAAAGCTGACAGTTCCTGATATGTCTCAGTAAAACCGCCGGCTGCTAAAATTATTACAAAAAGGTTGAATAAATACAGCTTTCCTAACAGTAATTTTCATGCCCACTCCCTCTTCACCCCCACCCACAGCCACCAACGCCCACAAATCACACCTTGCTTGAACATGTCCACCTTCTTGTTCGTGTACCTGAGAAAATTATCATGATTCTTCTCTGCTGCTCCATTCAAATTCAACATGCTACTTGTACTTACACACACACACACACACACACACACACTGATGCACACATGCACCCACACAGAGGAAACCCAACACCCCAACCCACATCAACTGGGACTTTATGAGTCTCATATCTTCCGGATATACCTGCACACTACATGGCTTACTGCCTATCCACCTGAAATCCAACCAAACAAAGAAGTATATTCCCTCAGCAGAGCTCTCTCTTACCGGAGGCTTTGCAACCACCATCTGAGCTCTATTTAAGCAAACTTATAATGTTGGAACCTGCATTCAATTTGAGACCTGGAGAAAATGGATCTAACAACTAGGTAGGGAAGCCATCACTGTTAGAACTTTACGTGCTGTTTTAGCAGGGCAGCTGAATGCTGATTGTGTTATAAGCCTTCCCCCCCCCCTCTCGCACGCTCCCTGGAGTCTCTGCTGTCTTGTCCAGCTGTACTCTGCTGTAAGAAGACAGTCTGTGAGGTGAAAGTTTCTGTTGCTCTGGAGGAGAGAAAGTTCAATGAAAAAACTTTCATAGAGAGTCAGAGAGGTTCCACTGGTGGGGGCGCGGGGGGGGGGGGGGTACTGAAGGATGAAGGGCAAGGGCTGAGGAAGAAACGGAGGGTAAGGTCAGTCAACTGCACCCGTGACGTCTTGCAAGTTCAGGACTTTCTGCCAGATCAGAGCAACAGTTTTCAAAAATGTTGCCTTCAGCATGACATGCAGCCTTCATTTACATGTCCTCCTAAACGCACACTAGAGATTTGCCTGTCAAAGATGTGCTTCTGCTGCCAGACAATCCAACAACTTTGGTCTCATTTAACTTTCATACCTTTTTAAAAACCTCCTGCAATACATTATGGATGATCCTGAAGGTCAAGACAAGAACACAAACAGGAAAACCACTGGCCACTAACTCGTGCCATTGCTCTCGCTGAGAAACACAGCATAGAGATGACAGATGCTTCATGTTTTCAGCTGCAAGACCTGAGTTCCCAACTGGACTTTTTTGTTCTGCAAGTGCACCCTGTCCATTGGTATAGAGTTGGAAGGGTGAAAGGGGCTGTCCCTTTGAAATGATAAGTAGAGTCTTCCTACACTGAGGGACTGTCATTGAAGTCTTTGTTTGCCCGTCAGTGGCTCTGAGGCGTCTGTGAACTTGAGGGTCGGCGCAGAATAGAAATGACCATGTAACCTAGTTCGAGGTCACCTAATGAAGGAAAATGTATTCATATATTTTCCTAGTTGTATTAGTTCACGCAATATGCTTCCCTTTGTAGCCCAAGGTTGCAGGTTCATTTTTGAAGTGGTTTTCAATCATCCCTTGGCATTGAAGTTTCTTTTTGTGCTCGGTATCGAGGCTCCACAGGGCTACAAGTTCTGTTCACTCTCACAATATCTACATACGCTCCATAGCCCATGAGATTTTTTTTAGTGGACTGTATGTCACAGAAGAGTTTTGAGGAATTTAAATACCTATATATACACATGAGACCAGACGGAATAAGGCCGTATCAACTCCAGCAAGTGTTCATTTAGGATATAATGCATCTCTGTAGTTCTCTTTTTTTTCCTGTTTGACTGTCCATCCCTGGGGCTGCTGAGGTTCGTCCAAACCTGCTGCAGCACAGTTGCCTCAAGCAATTTTTCCCCTCCATCATCACCTGTATTAAATATCTCACACACCACATCCCTGCTGACATACCACCCCCTGCTACCTCGCCACATCCTGGACCCATTTCCCCACGTTTTTGAGTCTCATCCTAGCTGGACCCCCTGGTCAGATTCACAGTGGGGACCCCTTCAGCCCATCACAGAAGTAATTCACACTCTGCCTCATTTGAGTTATTTACTCTATTACCACCCTGGCTGGCCCATTCCCTGTAGCTACCCACTGAGACCTGCAACTCAGGTTGGGTACAGGGGCTTCCAGTAGGACTGGCAGTGCCCTCCGACAGCCCCCCTTCTACCACATTATGATGGGCGCTGCCACCTCAATCTGCAGCTGGCACACTATGTGGGGGGTTTGGGACAAGATGAGTGTGGAGATTGCTCGGCTAGCTTAGAGTAGAGAGGTGTAGATGGTACACCGGTGTCTGTTCATGTGCATGCGTGTGTGTGTGTGTCAGGCACATCCTCTCCCCATCGGTAGTCTTCTGTAAGTCATTATCACACTCAAAGCCTGTGCTTCTCTCAGATGACTTGATAGATTTACATGACTCTGTCTGGGGACCTGTGAAAAAGACAGGGTCCAGTAGAAAGATGAGAGAGAGGACCACACCATCATCCTCTCCAAAATAAAAAAGAGGGACAGTGCAGTCACACCTTAATAAAAGATGTCCCTTTTTGGAGGGTGGATGGCGCTCCTCATACTTCACACAATAGGCGCAAGTCTCCATCTTTCCCATTGTAGAATTGAAATAGCCCTCCTCATCAAAGATCCCCTCGAGCTCATCTGCCAGGGTAAGAAATGAATGATTTTGCCCATCTTCTTCATCTCATTTCAATCTCAAACCATGTCACTTTCTTTCACTTATTGCTATTCAGTATTATTCTGGCTTTTATGAATTTACCTGACTGTAATACATTGTCTTCAGTGACTCAGAGGGCCCTAGAGAAAGGCACATAGCCAATTGCAGAGACTATTTGGGGTGCTATTATAGTCATATTGCAGATAACGGAGGAGCTCACAGCTGTTGTTTGCTTGGGCAGCCGGCTTTTTACATCTCTGGGACAAGAAGTAATTTCGAGCTTGCGATTTTAGATACCTTTGACCTATGTCCAATAAAAAGAACAGAGGACCCGCACCTGATTCTTCTGCCATTCAGGCGTGCATGTTCCCCAGCCTCTGCAAGAAATATTAGTGTCTGCAAACTTGCCATTTTCCACAAGTTTAACAAGAACAAGTAAGAGTTTTTAAATCTGAATATAAGAATATAATAATTACAAGAAGGCCTACTGACGAATAAGAAATTAGCAGCCTGTAAGAGCTTAAATATACACTCTGGCTATTGAAACTAATTTTAGAAGCAATCAGAGGTCAAACTGAAGGAGGGTTTTAAATAAGAAAATAACAGGAACTCTATGATGTAGTTATCAGTTAGTGTTGTTATGCTGGAGAATAAAATTCAGAACCTTTTTGTCATTATTATTTCAATAATTGTTATTAGTCATGGGCCACTCTGGTGATTTATGGTTGTATATTTCTGAAGTGAGCATCATCATCAATTAGCTCTTGGGGGCCCTGTCCACCATGTACTCCACCTCTTACCCAACATAAGCTGTGGTTGCTTGGCTGACCCTCATCCCCCCTGTTGGCATGGTATTAATAAAGTAATAACATAACTATGAAATAACCTGGGTTAAAACGCACAAACAAAAATATGTACTTCCTCATTTCCAAAGAACTCCAAAGCGCTTTGAGTCTTGTGATGAGGAAGCAGTGGTAATCACTGAGGTAAATTAAACAGACCTTTAAGCACAACCAAAAATATATGTTGTATATTTGAAATTGTCACTAGTAACTTAATATAATTGGACAAAAATTCTCATTAGCTTATAACCATAACATTCCCATGTCGGTGTAGTGTGACACAGCAGTGTCTGCAACACATTTAGCTGGTAGGTATGTTTTTTTTTTTTTGCCATATTCATCAGAAAACATCTTTTGTAACTGCATTTGCATCTGTGTATGTGTACAGATACATATCATGGCCGTGTCAGAACAGCTGACGAGTGTTACAATTGGTGTTTGCCCTCTTGTCTCTCTCTCGCTCTCCTTGGTAGGGTTGCGGTAGCAGGTGTTGATGCTGCCTCGATTCAAAGTGTCGCTCACACCATTTAAAAAGTGAGGACACACTCGGCTGTTTTGCATATGCTGGGATTTCAGGGTCTCAAAGCACACAGGTCCAACATATCAAATTGACTTCCTAACACTCAACAGTTTCTTTTGCTCTTTTTCTTTTTTTTTACTTGTTTTCTTTTCATGGTTAAGCTCTCTGGTTTTACTGTTTGTGGTGATGACTTATGCCCCTTCACATTGTCTGTGTGGCTCTAAATCTCAACAAATTGGATTTTCAACTTTCATTCATCATGAGCCAATGTGTGATTAAGTGTTCCCTTAACTTTTCTGAGACATGTATACATTATATTATCCTTATATTTGTTAGATATTAAAGGCCTTTGAGGACAGCAGCTCTGCAAATGGACCCGAGGCTGCTGTGAAAGCTGAACTGGTGACTTAAAATGTCACTGTGATTCAGAGCTGAATCACTCAGGAATCAAAATATAGCCACAACAGCTGCTAGGGCTGATGAGACGTCACGCACTCAACTTTTCTCTTATCAATAAACAAGATAGATTTCAAGTCAAGTCAAATATCAGATCCAGAAAGTGGTGGATTCTCTAAAATTAGCTGCTGTAACCACATCTGCTAAAAGTGCTCTTTAAGGCTTTAAGTGTGTCTGCACCACTGAAAAATCTCCACCGATGTGCCGGTGATGTTACTGTGATTGATGATTTTAGTGATTTAACTGGCTTTGAATGTCGCATGGTTGTTGTAGGTTCCTGTTCCGGTCAGCTAAGAACAGGAACCGGAGCCTACAGCTCACACAGGCTCACCAAAACTGGACAATAGATGACTGGAAAAATGCCGTCTGATCTGATGAGTCAACATGCGGATGGCAGGGTCAGAATTTGGTGCAAACTGCACGAAAGCACGGATCCATCCTGCCTTGTATGAACAGTTCAGGCTACATACAGTAAAACTTTCTTTGTGTGTCCAAACCTTTGATTGTATACTGTATACCATTCAGGATAAATACCAAGTGCTTCCTAACAAAATGCTAGAACATAAAAAAAAAACAAATAACCCAAAAGCAAATTTAAAAAGATCAGTTTTCAGCTGCTTTTTTAAAGAGATTAAGCTCAGTGGGAGAGTTCCAGAGCCTGCTGGTGGCCACTGAACGGGAGATTCCCATTATGGATGTTCAGCTGACAAATCTCAGTAACTGTGTGATGCTGTCATGTCAGCATGGACCAAAATCTCTGAGGAATGTTTCCAGCACCTTTTTGAATCTATGCCACAGCATTAACACTAGAACTCCCAAAGCGGTCATTTTGACCTTATTTAAATTTTGCAGTGTAATATAAACCCCACGTACTGTAACTATAGGACCCTGCCTTTTCCTAAATGTGTCTAACATTGTGAGATCTTGTCACTTCGGGTGACCTCAGTAGGTCACCTGAAGTGAGGTTTGAGGCACCTGAAAGGGATCTCTAGACTTTATTGTAGTAAGCTGGCAGCTCGTGTCATAAGCCACCACCTCTGTTCAATGATGGCCGTTCACAGTGGCCATAGATGGCCTCTTTTGCTTCTCTTTCAAACCATCTTTGTACTCGGTCCAAAATATGAACAGTGACATCCTCAAAAGAAGTGGTTATCCCAACTGGGCCTTCATCTAATCAGCGAAGATGCGCAGGAAAGAAAGTCAGCCGCCAACAAGAGAGAATAACAAATGGAACATTATTTCTGATGTAGCAGGTTTGTCAGCGAAATGCAGAAGAGTTTTACCTAAGCATGACATCATTTCCACACTCTAAGACAAAAACTGGTCCCAAGGACAAAACTCCCAAGCACAAGCTGAGCAACATACTGTAGTGCATGCTGTGCAGTGCAGCGAGGAGTGCACGGACCTCTGCATTGGAGAAACTAGACAGCTACTCCACAAAGCACTGCATAACATAGAAGGGCCACCTCAGCACATCAAGACTCAGCTGTACGTCTGCACCTAAAGGATGAGAATGAGTTTTAGTGTTTGTTCATATTCAAAATTAGTCTTAAAAAGATGCAAACTACATGCAGTTTGCATTCTCATAGTGCTTTTCTAATCTTACTGACAACTCAAGGCATTTTAAACCACAAGCCACATTTAACCATAAATCTTACATCCATGGCCAATTTAGAATCACCATTTAACCTAACATGCATGTCTTTGGACCGTGGGAGGGGGCTGGAGCACCTCAAACAAGGAACCTGCTTGCTGTGAACCAACAGCGCTAACCACTGCATCACCTTGCCACCCAATGCATGAGTGGAAATGTTCTTCCTGCAGAGTACTTCACACTTCCCCTCACACAACTACTAGACAATGCAAGTCACTCTTTATTGGACAAAGGTTCCTGCCAAATCAGTGCAATGTCTGTGTGCAACTCTGTGTCTACCTCTGCGCCTCCCTTCCACTTCCCAGAGGTGTGGCCCACCCTTTCACACCTGCTGCTCTGCCCCCCCTTTTAAAAGAGGTTGAATATACCAAATGTCTCCCCTCACTCTCTCTTTCCACCAAAACTCATATGGGACCACCTCTCATCATTCCCTTCATTATCCATTCTTTCCACCACTTCTTTTTTTTCCTTTTTTGCAGCTCCTCAGTTTCTCTTTCCCTCCCTCTGTTCATCTGTCGGTCTGTCTGGCACCTCGAGCGCTGCTAAGCCTTCAACCAGTGTCAAAACGTACAGAGCTGGAACAGTGGCTCTGCTGTGTTTAGGTGGTGGCATTCACACACACAGACACACACACACACACACACTTGGAGAAGCAAATGTGCACAAATACAGCCATTCGCACTATGAATACACACTTGTTTATACACACATCTACGCTCACACATGAACACACGCACGCAAACACAAGTTCAGGCTTGTAGAACTATGATCTGTCTCACACACACACACACACACACACACACACACACACATGCTGGATGTGGATAATAAACAGCAGAGCAGCAGAACATCATTCACATGTGTTTACATTATGGCATGGAGACAGATATGACACAAACCAACCCACCAACAACGTGTTTACGCACACACACACACACACACACACACACACACACACACACACACACACACACACACACACACACCCACACACAGAGAG
>JAVDPK010016703.1:0-13936 GCA_034780415.1 Cichlasoma orientale
CACACACCCACACACACACACACACACACACACACACACACACACACACACACACACACACACACACAACCTGTTGACGGTGGCTTGAAGCCAGCAGACTGAACATAGACACAAAACTGTCAGAAGTATGTGCTTAGCCTGGGCTGTATCAGCCTCATGGCCAAGGGTTCAAACAGAGTGGTACTGATCAAAGTGTCTGAGATGCCATCCTTTGAGTGGGAGTGAGTTACACACATCTTACTGGTTGGATGCAATGAAACAGAGACGGCGCCTGATATTGCCTGAAACATTAGCTCTTTAACTCTCCTTCCATCTTGCTCTCACTGACTGTGGTCTCATTCAAATAATATCAGCACAGTCCTGATAGCAGCTTAATAGGGCAAACTCTGGTATTAGCACAAAGGAATGGGGAAGAGGACCAATTGATTGCACTGGAACAGTAGTGAAGCACACAACATCCATTGACTCAAATGGACTTCATTCACAATCATATTGGCATTTTGGCATGTACCTTTCCCATAGGAAAAAAAAAAGCAATACAAAGTGTGTTGCTGATGAAGGAGGGTCACTGCTTTGTAACCAAGGTATGACAAAGAACAAGGTTTAGTGCATGTTATTGATCAAACAGATAGAGAACATGTGGCTGCTCTACAGCAACAATGAGCCAGGGTTTACAAGCCATATAATGAAGCCCTTGGATAAAAACAATCACCTACGCCTTGTTTCAAACAGCTCGCAGGATAAGTGATCACAACCAAACGGCAGAGTGTTATGCTAATAACAATCTCAGGGTTACGACTTCACTAGGCCTCCTCCATATTTATCTAAGCCAATCAGATTTCAAGGGGAATTTTTCAGCGTGGTTAAATCAACAAGTGGATGATGGGGAAGATAGACAAGTCTACATAAATCAATGGAAAGCCACGCTGCGGCAATCAATACATCTCTCTGGAAAGGTAGCAAACCTGAGTGAAATGTCCATCGCATCGACTTTACAATTAGACTCTGTCGATGTTCAGAGCTGAAAAAGGTGGACGTGGTGTTTGTTTAACACAATGAATCAGCTGCCTATTTTCTAACCCAATTGGAGTCACTTTCCTTCCTTACAGTTTAACCAGATAATGGGCCCAAGAGAAGTACCGCTGCCATTTTAAGAGAATAGAGCATCGATTTTCATTTTGATTACAAGGTCGTAGTGCAACACAAGGTGCTTAATTGGATGTCCTCAGTGCTCACTTTGGACCAAGGAGCTCAAAGTTGTTATGACTCACTCTTATTCACGGCCACTTCAATAAATTAACTAATAAAAAGAAGAAGAAGAAGAGAAAAAAAGGATCCTCTCATGTTAGAGTTAGAGATTGGGTTGTAACATACAGGTTAAATATAGCAATGTTCAACCCAGAGAAGCATCATCAAACCATAAAAAAAAAAGATCACACGGACACTCAGCAACACACACAGCAATGCCCACAACCCCCTTGCATCATAAAAAGCCTCTTTAAATCTCTGTCCCTTTATTTACATGGCAGTTTATATCTGATTAGCTGTCTTCCTTCTCGTATGGCGTACATTCAGCATGAGAAGTATTTCAGGTTCAACAGGATCAGAATATTTCGAATAACTATAACCAGCTACCCAAGCCTCCACCCGACACATTGAGACATTCATGGGAGTTTTGGGTGAAATGGGACACATAAAGACTTTGATATGGAGCAAGTATTTTTTTACAAGTGAGGCATTTTTATGCCCCATATTGCCTTCCCCCAAAACCCCATTTATCTCACAATTTAATATCTAATAAAATTAGTTCAGCTAAAGTGATTTTTTTTTTTAAGGATCTGACCTGCCGAACTCAAAGCATGGATTGTTCCTGTGACATGAAACCAGAATTAAACAGTTTGTACTCTCTGTTTTAACAAAAAAAACAAAAAGTTACACTACAAGTCCTGTCATTCTCTCAAACATTTTTGGTTAAGGTAACAACATGGTCACTGGATTACAATACCTCAAGTGAAGCCACAATAGCTGCTGGATTCTTTAAGATTTCACATTAAAAACAAAACAATATGAAAAAGAAAGAAGTTCACTTTCCTGTACAGAATATGTATAGATATTTATATTCATATATATTTATATATATAGGCGGGGTAGAGTATTGCAGAATTATATTGCATGTGTTAATCAATAAACCTAGACAGAAACAAGCAAGTATACAGTATGGGTTGTTCACAAATGTTTTCTTTCAGTAAAGCTCAGATATTTTAACCACCTTTGCCTTCAGGGTTACAATCAGCGCACTGACCAAACAGCTTCAGAGGTGTTTCCTGAAAGCGGGTCAGTGCCACCATCAGCGTGCCAAACCAACCATGTAGTGTAGCGAGTGTGAGTCCGTTCTCTGAAAATGAAACCAAAACATATCAACAAACTCACACGCACAAACTTACACCCACATATATACATACACACAAACCAAATATATGGCTTCTAATGTTGAATCAAGGCAGTTAAATAAATGGCATTTTCTTCGATGTTTCTTTTTTTTTTTTTTTTTTAGTTGATACAGACACAACCAGACTTGGTGTTCAAGCTCAACTTTGGTTTGGGTAGATACGATGAATATAATATCCTTCCATACTTTTTTCATCAACTATTTACACATCGATGTAAGATCGACCAGCGGTCTAAAACACTATTTCCATTACTATTTGAAACAATATGAAGAGCAATGTGTTCTTTTGCTACGACAGCTTATACAGAAAAGTTACACTCAAAACACTTTTGGACGCTTAAAATGTCATTGTCGTTTGACCTCAAGTCCCTGATTTTCAGTTTAAGTCCAGCTCCTGCTAGATTGCATTGCATGGATTCTACACAGTATGCAATAGTTACATCAATCATTCTTTTCTTCTTATCTTTACAGAAAAGACAGCGATATACAGTAGGTGTTTGGAAGCAGAGTGAAAGGGGTGATACTAAGACTAAAGGTGCTGGCACAGTAGACTAGACCAGTTCAACCTTAAGTTATACTAGCTTAATTGTATAGACTCCTCGTAGCCAAAGTGTCTCAAGACTTTGAGTAGCTCTTTTCCTTCTGCTGACACCAGCACACAGTGCATCCAGGTCAAATGACTGGTGGCGCTGGCGGTAGCTGATTGGTCATTTAGCAAGCTGAGAGATCAGCTGGACTGACCTAAACTGAATAGATTCTCCTACAAAAAAGGCCTCTTTCTTGAACTCTACCAGGGTCACAAGTTGGAAGACAGCCGGGATCTGGCAGAGTCTAGCTCTGGAAGGCTGACAATTGAATCTTTCTTGGGAACTCCAGAGTCTGGAGGTCCTGATCCAGCAGCTGCTGCTACTGCCCCCATTCCAGGAGGTCCACCGGGAGGAGGTGTGGAGGCAAATGCCACCCTCTGTTGGGCTCCCGATGATCTTGCCACCCCTGAGGGCCCTGGCATGCTGGAGTGAGGGGGCTGCGGAGGTCCAATGGAAGTGTTGGAGGTGCGAGTGGAGGGCGGAGGGCTGGGGGCTGCAGAGACAGCTTGCGGTGTTCCCTCCTGAGGGAGTGAAGGCTGGGAGGCAGACAGGGCACGAGTGTCCTGACTCAAGCTACCCATATGAAGGGAGTGGGTGCTCTTGTGTGAGGCAGGCCTCTGCTGGGTCTGTGTGGGGCTGGGTGCATGGTGCTGTACTAGGGACAGCTGGGACCCAGAGGGTCCTACGCTTGCCATGTGCTGGAAAGTCCGTCCTGAAGCTGCAAGCGGGCTTTGGACCGGGGGGCTCGAAATTGCAGATCCAAACGCCCCTCCGAGTGTCAGAGGAGGCTGAGACTGAAGAGGAGACATGGACACTGGACTGGACAGGTTCTGCATCACCTGGAACCTTCGCACCATGCGGGGAGACTGCAGAGTCCCTGGACCCACCAAAGGACTTGCCATCTGAGGGCAGAAGCTCATGGCCACGGCTTGCTGGAGGGTGGCGATAGCAGAGCCTGTCTGCGTCTGACCGGGAGGGGCAAAGATGCCGCCGAGTGAGGGGGTCATAGACATGGCCCGCGGCCGCTGCAAGTCAACCAGTTTCACCATCTCACGGTCATACTTGACGATCTCCTGAATCATCTCATTCTCCCTGTTGTTGAAGACACCAGAGTTGAGATCATGCTGCACCTTGTGCATCAAGATGGAGTTCTTTTTACCTGCAGAAAGAAATGAAAACGTGGACTAATTATCGACAATAAAAAGGTAGAAGGAGTAATGAGAAAGAAAGGTACAAGGAGTGCATAAAGGTGAATAATGCATAAATACATGGAAATAGGATGACATATAAAGAGAGAACAACACAATTTAGATATAGCATGTGATGCCCTTCACACCAGGTACATCCTCTAGCAGAACAAGCCCTCAGGAAATATACATGTCACCCTGTACTTTCATCTATTGTTACAGTATCCTGTGTCATTCTGAGGAAAGAGCACAGCTCATTTTACTGCCTATTTTCATATTCTGGAAACGTTTTCTTTTGTTTTTCATGCACAGCTTCATTTCAGAGAAGTAATTTTTTTAATCAAAAAGGAAAAGATTGCAGAAACACTCAGCAGCTGATGCTGTAGGGATGTACTTGGGTATACAGTATAATGCTAGTAATAAATGTAACAAAAATGCAGACTTCAATGCTATGTAATTATTGGAAGAATATTTCCCTCACTCCATTGTAACCTCCCTAATTCACTTCTTTAAATCTGAAATTATTGTTTTACCTATGCGGTCTAGACGATCAATGGCAACAGTCTCAAAGGCTCTTCTCATCATGGGGTATTCTTCCAGCACTTCATTGAAGTGGTCAACAGACAGAGAGTAAAGTCGACAGTAAGTCTCTGCTCGCACGCTGGCTGTTCGCCGACCCCTCGTCAACAAACAGATCTCTGAAACAGGGAAACAGAAAATGCCACAGCTTAAAAAAAAGGTTAAAAAACACCATGAAAAAAAAAATCAACTGAAAAAATCATGTTACCTCCAAAATAAGAGCCATCAGAGAGTTTCATTGCGAGTGTGCCCTTGGTGATGACGCTGCAGACTCCATGCTGGATAAAGTACATTTTCTTGCCGATAGTGCCCTCCCTTATAATGTAATCTTGTGGCTGGAACACCTCAAAACGTAGCTTAGTCAACATGGCTGTCACAAAGTTTGGCTCTGCGTTGGCAAACAGCGGCATCGACGCCACCAGCTTGCGACAGTTGAAGTTGACAATTTCCTAAGATGAGACACATATTTGGTTCAAAGAAGAACAGCAAAATGTGTACGGTCACATTAATACAGTGAATGCGTTTTAATGTAAAAATACCACAATATAATGTAATAAAATCACATTTATGGAAATAAAGTGCATTATTGTCTCACTTCTCTCAGAGGCTCACTGAGTTCTCCCAGAATGCTCTCCTCATCAAACATCTTGCCCTGGTACCTGTGCTCATAATAATCATGGATTTTCTGTCGGAAGTCAGCGGGCAGCTTGTGGAAGGACATATACTGCTCCACTTGTTTGTACTAAGAGAGAGTGGGATGAAGAGAAGAGAGATTATTTTTAATTTCTGTTAATGCAGATAAAAACAAATAAAAGCACAGCGAGCTATTGCATTTAAAAGCCACACCATCAATGGGACCTGCAAATTAATTTTAGCCAGGCACGTAGTGTGCATTGTATGGCTTTCCTAGTGTGACATTGTTCAGTTGTTCAATTGCGCTGGCCTTGTTAAAGGGTAGGACTGGTGTTATACATATATCTAAGTGCCACAAAGACCAAAAGCAGTAATTAACTGATCCATTTAAAGAAAAAAAAAACTCCACTAATATTGCTTACACAGACTTGTTGAAACAGCGAAAAACATCAGAGCGCTGGGTGACATGCTCTCTCCTTACATAAGCACTGTAGTTCAGTTTCAGTAAATCTCAAATAGATCACCCTGTTTCTGTAAATACGCACTGGAACAACCTGCGACCGGAAACAGCCCCCAAAATGCACATTTACACCTGTTTGAGTAAATTGTTGAAAACTGCAGCGCTCAGTTATTTCTGGACTTTATTATTTACTACCTCCTGCTAGGCAGGCCCATAAAGAGCACATTAAATTTTGTTAAAGATCCAATTTTGTGAACAGGCATGCCAGGCAACTGCCTGAGACTTGAGGCAGTTCAGTGGCCAGTGAGGGCTGACAAACTTTATGTCCTTAAAGAACCATTCGACAGTTTGCAATAATATCTCAGTACAAAAACTCCCTACAGGGGCCGTGCTCAAAGCGATGTGCAAAACAGCTGTTTCAGTCCTGTGAAACAGCTGCCTCAGAAAATGAGTATGCTACAGAGTTGCAATCAGCATTGACCTTAGCTGATCATTAGCATTACTGAGTTGTTTTACAGTCACTCAGGAGTGTGTGCATTTCATTTTATTTTTGTTGTACTTTATTCTAAGAATTTTTAACAGATTATTATGATTTTTGATCAGCGTATTGGCCTTGACAGAGGTCTGACCTTTCTGAGTGGCCTTCTAATTTACTCTTGGTTCTACTGGAGGAATTTTGGCCCACTCGTCTTAAAAATATTGCTTCAGTTCAATGAGGTTTGCAGGTATGTGTTTATACAAAGCTCTCTTAAGGCTAATACCATTGAAAAGGGAGGAGTTCACTGTTGGCCCATGACTGAAAGGTGGTAGGTCCTGTGGCTGCAAATCAAACCTAAATCATCACCCCTCCACCATGTGCTCGAGAGGTGGTATTTGTGCTGATATGTTGTGTTTGGTTTTCTCCAAACATGCTGCTGTGCACTACTGTCAGACATCTCCACTTTGGTCTCACCTGTCCAAAAGACATTAGTTCAGAAGTCTTGTGGTTTGTTCAGAAGCAACTCTGCTGCCATATTCTTTTTAGAGAGAAGAGACCTTCTCCTTGCGACCCTTCCCTATAAGCCCTACCTGTTCAGTCGTTTTGTAGTTGTACTATCATGAACTTGAACAATTCACACGCTAACTGAGGCCTGCAGAGTCTGAGATGTAGCTCTTGGGGTATTTGCAATTTCTCTGATTGAGCATTGCACAGTCTGACCTTGGAAAGAAACTGCTGTGATGTCCACTTCTGGAAAGATTGTGTCATTGTGTTAACACACGTGAATGCTCCAGACCAGCAAACAGCCAAAACATCTGCTTTCCTAGAGGTGCTCACACTTGCTGATGATCAATGAATCAAGCGAATTTGATTAGCAGCATCTGGCTGCTACTTTTCCTCTTAATTCCTATAGAAGCAGTAAGCTGTGCTTAGTTTTTCACAGGACTCAATGCCACCCTGTGAAAACATTGTTTTTTAAAACTGTACTTATAATAAACTATAAATATGTAAATGTAGGAGGAAAACGCTGGCTCACTTCCCTATTAAATGACAGACTTATTTACTCTTAAATGTTGCCTTTTAATAGGATTTTGGATAATAATAATAAAAGCCTAGAATACAACCGTCCTCAAACTTTAAATAACCTAAGACAAAGGGCAAAATAAATAAACAGTGTGTTAAAAAGCTATGATTAAACAACGTTACCCATGAATTCAAGAAAAAAAGCTTAAAATTCAACAAAATTGAATCTGCAGCATTTCACTGCCTCACTCTCATTTAACATTTAGAGAATATTTCTCATGCCTCTTTTTCTTACAATAATTTCGCCTCTGCTTCATAAACTCTTAAGCCTCTTAAAAGTCCTCCTTGCTCCTAGTAGCATTTCACCTCACTTTTCCTCTTTAAGCGCTAAAATGCTTTATTAAATATGTATCTTTTCTGAGAATTTTGCCTTAACTTTAAAGCAAAATTCTTAAAAACTTCTAATAATATTTCAAGAATCTCTCAACAGAAGCATCTGTTTGTACTTAAAAGCTTTATGAATCTCTACACATCTGTGTCCATACAGTAGGAAGTGGCGCTCACACACAGCATGTGAATGCAAAGGTCTTTGGGTATTTTGTCATAAAAAAAGAGAAAAAAGAACATTAATGAGCTTTTAAATTGGTTACATGCAAAACATCATCCCACGAGTCAACAGTATTTCACCTGCATTTTATTGAGTGTCATCAAACACAACACAAACCACACAGCTGAAATGAACACGCCTAGCAGCTAATCAATGCCAAATCAATAAAAAGTGAAAGGTTCACTTCAGCATAGCAGCAAGACAAACACTCAGCTTAAATTGTTTAGATATGCTAATTTCAGTCCTTACAAAGTGATCACTGAGAAACTAGAAACAACGTGGCTGGGCTGCAGAGAGGGGAGTGATAGATGCGGCAGTAAGCAGAACAGACAGAGAACTGTTGGTATAAAAAGATTTCTCCTTGTACTCTGCTGTCAGCCTGTGTGCACTTCAACCCAGCTCAAATGGAAAGCTTAAGACCACAGCTCAGCCCAGCCTATAAAGCTGTCCAAACCACAATTCTGAGAGGTCAGCGCGCCGGCAGATGCTATGTACTCACAACTTTCAGGGGCCGAGGAAGTCATCATCCATACCACCCCAATCCCAGGAGTCCTTAAACTCTACTGTGTGGTGGATGAATGGCACAATCTGCCAGCATCAAGTAACGTCTCCTTAAAATATCATCGGCAGGTTCGCTTGCAAGACCGCCCTGAAAACGTAAAAGGCAGCACTGTGTCAGATGTTGTGTGTCCTGCCAGAGGCCCCGAGCAAAACAATGAGCGCCACCTGCTCAAACAGCGTTGCGAGCTCCGAATCCTCAAGTGCAGCATGTAAACTCCTAAACTGAAAATTGTTTACTGTGAGAAACAGACAGCCTGGCTCTCTGTTTCCAAAAGAAAATTACAATTGGCAAACAATGACTTTAAGATGTACACAACCGAATGCATGTGTACTATACTAGAAGAATTATTGCCTCAGATCCAAGCTGCACAGTGTAATGAAAGCGTCCCTTTTTTTTTATTCCCTGACTTTATGACAGCAGTACAGTAACTGTTAGAAGGAGAACAAAAGCGTCCTGGTCACGCTGATGCACTAATAATAGATGAACGTCAAACAACAAACTAAACAGACCCCACACTTTGAGTACTATATCACTTCACTACAGTCAAATTACTTCAAGACAGACATTTATTGCTGTTAAGACTTGTTTTGAATTATCTCTCTTGCTATTGGCTGAACATATTATATTATTCATGTAACGTGAATGACACTCACAGGGGGAAAACGGTCGGCAGCTAATAAACTGACCTGATAGGTCTGCATCATTAAAACTGAATAAAAATGATATGCACACGCTGACACTGCAGTGCAGTCAGTAAATACAGTATTTCTGCTTTTTCCCTCACACAGTTACACAGACACACTCGCCGGCTGTTTTATTAGGTATACCTGTTCAACTGCTCATTAAAGCAAATATCTGATGAGCCAGTCACATGGCAGCAACCCATGGCATGCATTCAAGCATGTAGACATGGCCAAGACGACCATTCAAATCGAGTTCAAAGTTCAAATCGAGCATCAGAATGGAGAAAAAAGGTGATTCGAGTGACTTGGTATGGTTGTTGGTACCAGACAGGCAGTCTGGGTATTTCAGAAACTGTGTGATGCTCCGATGAATGTTTTCAGCACATTGTTTAAGAAATGGGACAAAAAGGGAACCTACCTAGTGCTGATATAGTGAGTGTATAGTGATATTTCATTGAAGATAATGTTGTACTTTTAAAAAACACCACTGATTCCTACCCCTGCTTGTTTTCAGAAGCAGCCACCTGAATGGCACATAAGTGTGAGCAGTCAGTGAAATGAGCGTACAGTCCTGTGCAAAAGTCTTGAGGCACCCCTCATTTCTTTATATTTTATTAGGAAAATGGGAAATGGTTGCAACAATTTCTTGAAACAAAGGCAAACATAGATGAAAACACACTATATAAGGTAAACACAGTTTGTAAAAGTCTAATGAGCTTTAAAGTCAATATTTGGTGTGACCAACTTTATTCTTCAGCACACCCTGAACTCTTTTGTGCAAGCTTTCTTGTACTTGCTGCCAACAAGGAGGCTATGTTTTTGGTATAGTTTATGTGCATGCGTGCGTGCATGTGTGTCATTCTGACTGTAAACACGATAGCTTAATAAGTTTGGAATGAATTATGATAAAACTTTGTAGGGTTGTAGAGTGGGGTCATGTTAACAATCCATTAAAATTTGGCTTACATCCACTATCTGGCCGGGATCTTTCTGTGTGGAGTTTGCATGTTCTCCCTGTGTCTGTGTGGGTTCTCTGAGGGGACTCCGGCTCCTTCCACAGTCCAAAAACATTCAGTTAGTGGTGTTAGGTTAATTAGTGATCGTAAATTGCCCATAGGCATGAGTGTGAGTGTGAATGGTTGTCTTTCTTTCTGTGTTAGCCCTGTGACAGACTGGCCACCTGTCCAGGGTGTACCCTGCCTTATGGCAGCTGGGATAGGCTCCAGACACCCCATGACATATGCTGGATAGTTGGATGGATGGATGGTCAAAAATTGACAAAAAGCCTTATAATGTAGAAACTACGATTCTTACAAGTGCAGCATGTGTTGTCAACACATAGAAAGTACAGTATAAAGAAAATAATTTGACCTCTGACCTCTCCTTCAAGGTCAAAAAATTGATCTGAAGGTCAAAGTGATAATAATACTGTATAGAGCTATTTAAAACTGTTTCTTACTGCCATTGTATTGACATGTAGGCATAGAAGGAATGTCATGTCACATTTGACCTCTGACCTCACTGCCTTTTTTCAAGTTGACCCCAAAATGTGTTATATGTTTAAAGAAAATATTGTCAACAGAAAGAAAGTTAATAAATAATAATTAATAATAATAAATAATTATACTCAAAATTATGTCAAGTATTAAAATGTGTTTCAACAGGACAAATAACAAAAGCCTGCACTTTGCGCTTGTTTTTACTGCACTACAAACTTCTCAAAGGACATTCTCGCTGAGGCAGCTTTCTTGTCATTTCTTTCAGTCGTCTTCGGGAATCGTTCTCCAGGCTTCTTGAAGGACATTCAAAGCTCTTATTTGGATTTTGGCTGCCTTTTGTTCTGTTCTCTCTCAAGATGTGTGCAGTAGTGTGTTTGGGATCATTGTCATGCTGAAATAAGAAGCTGTTGCCAGTCAGATGCTTTCCAGATGGTACTGCATGGTGGGTCAAAATCTGATGGTGCTTTTCTGCATTCATAATTCCATCAATTTTGACAAGATCCCCAACACCACTGGCTGAAATGCAGCTCCAAATCATGACAGAGCCTCCAGTGTGTTTTGTAGATGGCTATAGACACTCACTGTTGTACCTCTGTCTTGATCTCCCCCATACATAGTGATGATCCATCCACTCTTCATAGATTCAACTAAAGAAAGGGGATTTAAAATGGGTTCTTGTGTAGACATCACATTGATTCATACCTTGAGTTAGGTGCCTTTTTTATGTTTGAGTCATAGATCAGTTTTAAGTGGCTCAATTTAAAAAATAAAAAAACACACACACACACGCTCCTCTGAAAATGATCAGGTACAAAGACTGGACAGAAAATGAATGAAAAAGCAGCCAATGTCCAAAGAAAAACTTTTAGAAAGTCTGGAGAACTATAGCTCAAAAAGTTATAAGAAAGTCCGGTTCCTAGGATACAAAATATAAAGAATTGAGCAGTGCCTCAAGACTTTTGCACAGTACTGTAAGCCTAGTCCAGATGAGACAGTGCCATGGGCTTGAAATTGCTGAAAAAAGTTTCGGTCTCTGGGTATCTTTTAGCAGCAAAACAGCAGGAAACTCCTGTTGTATTTCCCTGTGGACTCTGGAGTTCTTATAACTGACATGATATGACATACAAGGATGTGTAAATATTTTAAAATCTGCCTCTTTCATGAGTAAATCATAGTAAAAGACATAAAAGTCTAAAAAGTACTGTAAGATTTTTTTTATTTATTTTCAGTACCTGTCATATTTTAAATGCACAGAGGCAACATAGTGAAACTGTGTCGCATGTAAGTTTAATATTATCCCTCTAGACTCACACCACATGCCTGCTCTTCCTGCAGAGGGGAAATGGGTATGCAATGAATGCAGATTCTTCTGCAGTGAAAAGATACTCTCACCGCGCCCAGAAAAAACAATGGGAGTTTCTGACTGAACCGTCATCCACGGAGCGTCCTTAAGGAATATAACATAAACATAAATAAACCTAACATGCAACAGCTGAATTATTCAGCATCCACAGAAAGAAAAGTCTCCCTGGCACAGCTCCACAGCTCTTCTGATGGAGTTACGCAGCACAAAGTCTCACCTGCATGAGTGAATCTGTTTCCTGACATCTGCAGATGGAGGGCAGCCTGAAGAAATGACCCTGTGTCACAGCTCTTTACCCGGCGTGTCCATGCCAACACTGCGCGCTTGGTGTGCAGCTCATAGAGTAGAAATGCTGATTGTGTGAAAAGACTAGGTGTCTGTGGATCGTTGCAGTGAGGATAAACCTCACAGAGGGAGAGGTGCAGCGACCGTGTGTGGTTACACACGAAACCCGGTCCCGCAGCTTGAGTCGGATAAGGCTGAACAAATAAGGCAGCTAAAGCTTATCTGATTGAACTGAGATGGTGGCATTTAATGACTTGACTTTGAGTGCCATGTCATAGTGCGGCGTATCGATCATCGCCGGGCAAACGTCAAATCTCTCCAGTGTCACAGAGGAGAGAAAACAAGCGTCTGGCCAGTGCGTCACAGCACCCACAGGGGACTGACAAACACCCAAATTAGAGTGAAAATGACATCCATTTTCTGTGTCACTTTGATGATGCGGCAGCAAACCGCTCCACTGACATTTTGTCATCCAAACTGCTGTTTGGGATCTGTTTGCTTTTTGTCATTTGTTATTCAGAGGGAAATTTAAGGAAAGCTTTATCTCTGACTTTGATTACATTTTCCCGCTTTCACACTCATGATCTACTGACCCAGCATCAGTTTTTACTACCTTTTCCTTCTTTCTCTCCCTTTCTCTTTAGTCCCCTCCCTCTCATTCATCCTAAAACTCTCCATTGTAATTCGGGTTCATCCCAAACGGACATGTGGTTGTATAATTCATTCACTCTGTTCCCTGCTAAATCGCCTCATTATATTATGAAGCACATTCACCAAAGAGAAGGAAATCAGATAACGGTAAGTAAGGACTTGTCTTGTCTGTCTTCAATTCAGAGATGTGTACAGAGGGAGGAACAACACACTGTGGGGTCTCACACAGCACAGAATCTCATTAAATGAAATGAAGCTTCTAAAGAAATGCAGGAAATCATATAATTTAGTCAAAGGGAGAGGCAACCAAAGGAAACTGGGTGATAAGGGTTGGTTCAATAGAAACTTTTTTAAGCCAGTAATTTCCAGTAATGAATACCATCAGACACGGCTAAAAAGACACTTTTTGTTGTAGATGTGAGTGCAGGAATCTTTTTGGCCACTATCTTTACAAAGTCAGCCTGCTTCTGGGTAATTGAGGGATGAGTGAAAAGTAGTAGAAATATAGTTTTTGGTACCCAAGAAGAGGGAAGGGAGGAATAACAAATAACAGAGAACTGCTGTGTGTTTGCTATCTCAACATCAGGTTTTATAGAGCCGGTCAGACTTGCTTATGGTCAGTTCATCAAGTGCGTTTGGTTAGCAGCGCCCGGCTGCTTCTTACTCTCTTAATTTGTGTGGAAGCAGTCAGTGTGTACTTATTTTTTTCACAGGATTGCATAGAAATGAATGGAAAGCAAAATACAATCTAACCTTTAAAGACCCTACACCTCTACATAGCTGTTTTCACCTAATCCTGCAAATTACAAACAACTTCATTAACAATCATGACACATTAAAGTGTGTCTTCTGGCACCAAAACAGGTATAAGGGGGGGGGGGGGGGGGGCA